>PVKE010048577.1:0-11539 GCA_004027555.1 Craseonycteris thonglongyai | reverse complement strand
GATTCTGGGAGCTGGGCACATAATGCGATGCATGGGTGATGTGATGTGGAGTTGTCCATTGGGAAACTGTCTGATTGTTACCAACCAATGTCACCCCATTAAATTTAACAATAAAATATATATTAAAAAAAAAAAAAAAGAATGAATAAACTTTCTGTGGTGACTTCTTCCCTGGTTCAAAAGATGCCTCAACTTCCTCTTAATTGTGTCAGGAAGCACTTTGAGATTAGGGAGTGGGGAGAACATTGGTTGGGGTACCAGATAGAAGTCCAATCTTGGAGGTGACTCATTACAACTGAGGTACATTCATGAAAAGGGTTTGGCAAGAATTTGAGTACCAGATGGTGCTGGAGAACTTTAAAATCTATTCTAAGTCTATGATGCTATGCTTTTGTGATTTAATAAATAAATGTGATAAAGGTTAAATATATCACATTTCAAGAATCTATCCATAGTCCCACAGTTGCACATTAACAAATTTAATTGCCATTGTTACCTGAATAATATGTTGTTAGCTCAGCTAGGCACCTCTGAAAGACAGGCCTTTAAGAGAAATGCCATAATAATGAACTTCAGATACTGCTCATACCCAAAATAAGGATGTTAAAATTGTGTCTTTTATTTTAATAACAGACTTAAACACTTTTCTGAACTGAAACTCAAACTTAAAAAAAAAAAAATTGTTTTACTTGTTTACTCCAGTTTTTCCAAAAGCTATGATTAAATATTTGTAGATAAATAATAAAGATGAACAGTATATCCAGTTTTTATCTTCCTATACAGTACAGACAAGGGATCAGTGAACATATATATATGATTAATTCTCTATAGAGTAAGTCGTGTTAAACATATCATACTGTGTGTGTGGTCAGTATAATAGATGGCTAAGGGCAAAAGAACTTTCAGGAAATTTCTATCCAAAAGGAACGAGATATTACATATATTTGTTTAAGATGCTTATAAGATTTAGTTTCATTCACCACTCAAAACACCCTGGAAGACAAGACCTTCCGTACACACTAAATTTTAATTATGTGGAAACTTATCAAGACCTAACACCATAGGCTGCATACCTTCAGGGAGAGATTGTGTTTCCCAATGTTTAAATCCCTATGTAGAGCATAACACAAAATATACATTACATTAGAGTATCACATGGCCAATGACTGACTAGAGCATGCCAGGAAGAGGGCAGGTGCCGCCTGCCAGAGGCTGCAATTTAATATCCCGCTATAAAAGCAATAGGAGGCTCCTGTTCATCTGAAACCTAGAACCTATAATAAAAACAGTGAACAATTCAAAACTGGCATGTTACTCCTTCTGGCTGTTTATGTGCCAGGATTTTTTTTACCAAGTTGCTAACTGTGTACAGTCCCCTGACATAACTGAGCTCTTCCTGTTTGTGAGGTGGAATTGTGGGTAGGGAAGGATTTACTATATAGGAAATTCTGTTTTATTTGTTTTAAGGAAATAAGTATAATATATGTCCCAAAGGTTCTTTCGGGAACTCGCTTATTCTGAGTTTATTAAAAGGCTGAACTACATAATTTTATATAAAGTAAGACTTCAACAGTTAACAACCTGAGGCACAGAAATGAGAAAGGTAAGCCAGAATTTATAAACATTCATTTCATCCAGGTGCACCTCACTTTAAACAATAAATGCATCCCAGGAGTGAAGTGAAAATAAAATACTTATAAATCGAATCATATTTTAAATTAACAAGGATACAGTGACTTAAAGGAAGCTTCAGTTGGTTCTTTGGTAACATGGATGACCAATTTGCAAATGATCAGTTTATAAAATACAAATTTTCAGATGTAAAATTTTAAGGCAGATTACATATAGACCTATATTTATCTACGTATATGTTTTTACAACTGTATGTCCCTCTAAATATTCTAAAAGTCATACAGTTAGGATCAAAATACAGGAAAACATAAATGTTTAGCTTGATCCACTTGGATTTTCTGGGTTTAAATGAACATATGAAATATTTGCTTGAATAAGGATGGATTAGAAAATGGAAAACAAAGGTTTCCACAAATGCAGTTAGTTATCTGTGAAGTGGGAGTGCCAAGCAGTAAAACTCCATGTCCACTTGGCTGCTACAATTAATATGGAACTATTTTCAAGGTGGGATTATGGGCAATGCAACCTCTAGGGATGGGCTGTTTTGCCCATGCGTTAAATCCTCCTTTCATGTGAACTTAATGAAAAGATTGCAATATGTTCTGTCAGTGGTTCCTAGAGCCTGGAGATGTCTCCTTCTTTTTCCCCTGAGTAAATATACAGAGATTTGTGCTGCATTTTATGGATTAAATTATAAAAAAAGTATGTGTTTTTTACTTTGTTTAGAAGTCCTGAAGATAGAGAGATTTAAAATCACATAGGGAAACGCAGTTGGTCTAAGGATGTAGCATCGACTGGTTGGATACACAATCAGTACATTTGTCAACTTTGCTGTGTTTGGGGGAAACCACTAACTTTATAAAATAGCAAGGATAAAGAATTGAGTTTTCTATAGCATTTTATACTAGGCTGTAGCTATTTTCAACAGAAGCTTAGTCTACTCTAAAAAAAGTTTTTATTTATTATTCTAACTAATTTGAATTCACAAGTATGGTATGCTCCAGCTAGGATAAAGACTTGCTAGGCAAAGAAATGTTTAGATGTTCTAATACAGTCAAGTGTGTGCTTATCTCATTTTGATAAAAGGGAGACTAGGGTAGCAAATAAATGCAAATACTCACAAGCACAAAAACTCAGGGTAGAATAGATAGTGACAGAAACAAGTCACTCACACTTAGTATTCACACTAGTAGTGCCCAGTCGGCTTTTAAGGCTCCCCTAGTACACACTCCTGCCCCCTGTACCCTATGTACATCAGTGAGGAGGGTTTCTGGATGCTGAACTGATAGTCAGATATCTGCTTGAAGCCAAGGGCCACAGAGACTCCCACATAGTCAGGTCTCTTCTTCCCCCACCCCTCCTCAATCTATGGCTTAGGTAGGACCTACTTGTTTACCTAACTCTGGGCTGTTGAAGGGCACATTGCCTTGGGTTTCCTGGGACCAGAACATATTTAAGTTCCTAGCAAACTCAGAAAGGCTCTTCTTAATGAACACCTGTGACCCACTTAACCTTAATCCCTGAATTCCATCCTTATGTGGAACCCAGGCATCAGAAGTTTAATAGAATCTAAGTCTTGATTTAGCAGGCCAGAGTTTGTTTCTGGTTTTAATACCACATCCTTCTTTGAAAGGAGATCTTAGAGATTTAGTCAAATCCTTTCACTTTAACGTTAAGAAAGCTAAGGCCCAGATAATTGACATGATTTGGTAACACTTGATTAGTGGCTCAGCCATAGGTAGACCTTCATTCCAAGGGGAGGTTGAGGGGTGTGGCAATGTATTATGCTAAGTGTAAGGCAACATACATTACCACATTTAACCTTCACAAACAACCTAAAACGTACTCTTTTTTAGCATCCCCATTCATAAAGCACATGAGATTTAGAACAGTTGACTAAATTGCCCTAAACCATTTACTTTTAGAGCAATATGCTGAAAATCTATTCAAAAACTGGCTAATTTACCAACCAATGAATATAAAGTATTGGCTGAATTTACCAAGAACTTGTTTCTTTAAACTATCACCTTTATAGCAGTTAATATTATCGAGAATAGTTAAAGCTTTAAAGATTATTTATAAAGTTTTAATTGACTGTTTTAATTTTGTCTTCACAGCAACATGGTTTAGGAGTTTAAGTTCACTCTGTATTGTTGATTAGTATATATCAAATCTGAGGTCCTAATTCCATGGTTCATTATAAAACCCCTTCTGGGTGTTCCTACTTTTTTTTTTTTAATTGTTTATAATAATGGTAATGCCTTTCATCTCAAATCTTCCTGCAAACTTGTAGCAACCAAGCCAATATAACAAAAAGAAATCATAAACTTTCTGCATTTTATAAAATATCTAGCAAATTGAGTTGCAGGAAATGGTTTAAGAGCTTTTAATGATATTTTGAAGATTTATTTCAATATTATTCAGTGTTAGTTTTAGTTTAGTTTTGTTTTTGTTTTTTTAATTTTTGCCATAGCCATTTAAGCCCAACAGTTTTGCAGCACATTTGTCAGTTCAAGTCAACTAAATGTCATTTCCTGTATATTGTATAAATTGGAAATTTTTTTTAAGTTTACAATATAATGTAAATAATCCATTGACTTATCCAGTTAGCAAACCTATAAATTGAAAGAGTATAAAAGGGAATTAGGCAGATTAAAAATGAATTAGATGGCAGAAATTCACCTTACCCTTATGATTTATAAAAATTCTCGATTTTAAGACAAGCACAACACTGTGATTTAAAAAAAAACAAACATTAATTGTAATTCCCCAAGGTCAGAAACCAATACTCTGAGACACACTGGAGCACACTGAATTTCAGTCAGAGCCAATCAACTAGTTAATATAAAATGGATGCAGCAAAAAATAGAAACCAAGAGTTATACCAAACCAAACGAAAAACTTTGAAATATTCTCGAAGTTGCAGCAGTCTCCTTATGTAACAGGATTTGCTATAAACTTCAGGAAAAGCTATGAGAGAAGTTTTGATAAATCAGTGATTTGGCAAATTGATCATTTCATGAAGAGCTTCATAGGGAACTAAATTTTGGTGAATTGACTTTCAGAAAAGTCATTTTTTGAGAAATAGCAGTTCAAGGAAGTTCTCCTTCACAAAGACGTTTTTAGTGAACTGATCTGCATCTAATCAGGACATAGTAAGGCATGGTACACATAGTAACTTGTCTGTTGACTCCAAGACTCAAATTCTAGCCTCTCTGCAGTCTTTCCAATTAACCACGCAACCAATCATTGGGTATAAAGTGGAAAGAGTTTTGAAGTTCCCCAAAGCCAAAGAAAAGAAATGTGGACTGATTTTAGACCACCACAGAAGTTCTCTTAAATGTATTAAAATAAGTACATTGAATAAAATCTCATAGTTGAATTGAATGCAAATCTTCTACAGCTATCTGTCCCAGTAGAACAGTGAGATACAGTGATTTTGACTTGTCTAGTGAAAAAGAGCTTTCCCTGATACCAAGAACCTTAATTTGAACAAGACTCAAACATTTATATTCATATCATGTGGATATGTCTGGCCACAGTTAATTTGAGCATGTCACTTTATTCCATGTACAGAATATCTAAAGCTTTAAGGCAGGCTCAGGGAGCCTTTTATTCCTAAAACACAAACACACATCGCTCTCATTAACTGGAACTTTCAGATCGGCACTGAAGTGAAAATAGAACCTAAAACTCTGTCCTACCTAGTGTATGTCAAATAACACAGATTAGAGAGGGTGCATTTGACAATGACATTTCATTCGGACTTCAGAGGGAAAGAGTTGGACAAGTCATAAACCTGTCTAACCATGAAAGAAAAATAAATGCAGTGATGTTTAAAAGCTATACTAGAATAAGAATTTTTAAAATACTTGATAAAGACAAAGTTTTGCCTGTCACTCATTTGACTTTACCCCAATTTGTCACAACCATTGAAATGGTATGTCTCTACAACTTTAAAGTTAAAACCACTTCCAGGTCATCTGGAGCCACAGATGGAATTGGGAGTGTATTTCCAGGGTGAAAGAGAAAGGTTATTTGCTAGCATCTTCAGGTTGAAATAGTCTAGCCATTTCTGCCCACAAAATATGAGGTATGATCAAAAAATACAGTGAATGTTTAAATTTAAAAGGTTTATTACAGTAATAGGCGCATTGTCATTAATTCCCCACAAAATAACTGCCCTCCCTTCAAACACTCTTTATCCCATTGTTCTTGCCACTTCCTGAAGCAGTTCTGGAAGTCCTCTTTTGTAAGGGTCTTTAGTTGCACTGTCATGGCTCCTCTGATATCCTGAATCAATTCAAAATGTTTACCTTTCAGTCATTTTGACTTTGGGGGAGAGCTAGAAGTCACATGGTACCAGATACAGTGAATAAAGTGAATAAATACACTGTAATGTTTTTATTTGACAGAAATTGCCATACCAGAAGCAATGTGTGGCCTGAATTGATTTGGGAAATCAAGGCAACCATGACAGCACAACTAAAGACACAGAAAAGAACTTCCAGAACTGCTTCAGAAAGTGGCAAAATGATGGGATAAGTATGTTCAAAGCAACAGAGAGTCGTTTAATGTAAGAATTATTTTCTAATTTAAACATTCACCATATTTTTTTTATCACATCTCATATGTGTTTCACATATATAATTTCAAAGTTTCTGGTAGCTATATTTTAAAAAGTAAAAATAAACAGGTGGGATTAATTTTTTTAACTTATTTTATTTAACCCCCAATATATCCAAAATATTTGCATTTTAACATGTAATCAATATATAATACATTATTAATGAAATACTTTTTTTGGTAATACGTTTTTAAAATCTGGTGTGTATTTTACACTTACAATTCAACTGAATTTGGACTAACCACATTTCAAAGCCCTCAAAAGCCACATGTGGCTAAGTATTGGACAGCAGGTCTAGTCCCACAGTCTCATCCAAGAAGGAAAGGTACTTTGAAGGTACTGGAATTGGGTGATTCTGTCTGGATTGGATGGGCCTGAGGTTTGTTTATTGTCAATTCTGAACATTAGATTGCTATGAGGATACAGACCAAAAGAGCACAATTACAAAACTACCATATTCTGGGCTATAATGTATACCCTGATTAACAGCTATTAATATTTCCAAATTATAAAATGTGTGTGCTGTCTCTCGTTTTCTGAATATTTTCCTTTACATCTAAAGCCAAGTAGAGAAGAAATACAAGAACTCTCTTCTCTTCCCCGCACCTTATCTCCAGTTATCCTTAGTGCTTTACTCCATTCCTTCCACTGGATTATAAAGAGTAGCCATTCCCCAGTGTGGTTTCCCTTCTATTTGCTTGGGCTGCTCTCTCTCCCTTATAATCTCCTTGAACAGTGAGGCTTACAACCCCATGTCTCCATCACCTGGCTGACTCCTGATTACTGTCTACACTAGAGTCAACTTTGCTTTCACTTTCCCTAAAAACCCAAGACCACGCCAAAAACCATCCCAGACTACTCCCAAAGACCCAGACCCAAAGCTCTTTCTCCCTGTTCCCACAGCAAAAACTGTGGGCTCTAATATTTCCATTGTGGCTGCCACCCTACAGTATTTTCCTCAATTAGACAGTGAGTTCCTAGAAAATATCTTAGATACCTTTGTAGCTACAGAGCTTAGTATAAAACAGGTACTCAATAAAGACTTATAAGGATGAAATGTTGAAAAATATATAGAAAGTATAATCAAGTTCATTTACTCAAAAGTATATGTCAAACATTTTTCGGCAGAAGGAAATCTAAAATTCAACAAATATTATCTTCCAAGTTACAGGTGTTATACTATTAAAAGAATCAGGCGTGTGTAACCTGTGGCCCAGGATGGCTTTGAATGAAGTCCAACACAAATTCATAAAACATGAGATTTTTTTAGCTCATCAGCTATCATTAGTGTTTGTGTGTTTTACGGGTGGCCCAAGACAATTCTTCTTCTTCCAATGTGGTCAGGGAAGGTAAAAGTTTGGACGCCACTGCTTAGATGTTGGAGCTACGGAGGTAAATGAAACTCCAGACTCTCAGAGATGGCAGTTAAGCAATGGATAGAGTGAGAGCCTAGCAAAGTAATGTGAACAACGTCATTGGGGAAGTCGTTAAAAAGCAGACTCTGATTCAGGAGGTTAAGGATTTGGCCTGAGATTCTGTATTTCTAATAAGCTCCCAAGTGATGCTGCTTGTTGAAGCACCACACTTTAAGTGGGAAAGCACTATGGCTTGGGAGTCAGGAGACCTGAAATTTAGTTCTGACTCCTGTTGTGTGGGTATGAGTCATTCCTCCTGACATTGCCAGCTTCTTTTGCTCAACTTTTCAACTGCCTGGTAGAGGACAGTAGGTGATCTCTGTATTACCTATAAGCTCTACAATTACAATAATATCCAATTCTGTCTGCCTGTAGTAGATGTCAGGGACTAGAACACTGATTCTCAGTCACCTGGAGCTAATTTCAGAATGCTGATGGCCAGCCCAAACTTATGACTTCAGAATCTCTGTAGGCAGGGCCCAGGCAACAGTATTTTAAACTCCTAAGGTTAAAAACTGCTAAAGCATGTTACTAGCATTCTTATGCTTTCCTTCTTTCATGCTCTTGGTATACAGCAGGGGTGTCCAACCTTTTGGCATCACTGGACCACATTGGAAGAACTGTTTTCAGCCACACACAAAAATCACAAACAGCAAAGACAGCTGATGATTTTTTTTTTTAATTGCAAAAAAATCTCATAATGTTTTAATGAAAGTTTACAAATTTGTGCTAGGCCACATTCAAACCCATCCTGGGCTGCAGTTTGGATAAGCTTGGTATAGAGTTTCTTTTTCTGGACTAATGAGTTGCATTATTATTAATAATCTGTGTTGATTATTAACTCAATTGATTGGTGTTAATGAGGTCAGAGATTAGCAAATGAATGATGTTCCCCTGCCAGATAACTTCATTCTATTCTGTTGGCAATACTGTGATGCCATAGTTGGTCCAAAGAGCCAGAGTATAGTCATCCTAAAGTACTATTTCCAACAACAAAAAGGCAAAACAAAACACAGGCCTTGATGTTTATCATTGTGCACAGAAGAAAAGCTAAGCTGATAATATAAGAATCATCAGTCAAGCTTCCTAGCTTTTTGCAGTCATCTCCTTGACACACAAGATCAAAATGAAAACAAATTTTTTCCAATGGAAAATAGAAGAACCAGCACCCAAGAAACCACTGGGTATTTTTGCCTTGAAAGTACAGTCATATCCTAGGTTCCTTTTAAATTTGAAATTTTTAAATGAAAAAGCCCCAACACTTTTTAACTGTACTTTATCCGATTTCAAAGAGGAAAAGATCCTTTGTAATTCTTACCACACATCTCTGGGCTAGGTTAAGAATAGAGGGAGACACAGAAACTTCTAGTCTATACTTTTAAGATATCTTAGTTTTAAAACTGTGATGTCTTTAACTTTTTAAAAACATGCTTGCTTGACATAAGACAGAAAAAAAAGAATTAGATTATTTTAACATCAACTTAAGTAATAAACTGCTTTGTAGCACAGTAGTAGCACATATCACTAAAATACTGATATTTCCTCATTTATTAGTTTTCACTTTGGTCAAAATATGCTGCTCTATACTTTTCCCAAAAAAAAAAAATTATTTGTATTTAACAAATAGCTAAAGAGTGCATACTCTAATCAAAACATTCTAGGATTTGAGAGGCAAAAATATATATGATGTCCTGTTATTATTAAAGGCTTTAGAACCTGTTTGAGATCAAACTTACATTCTATAAAAAGATAACTAAAGTTATGAACAAAAATAATAAAAGCTAAACTAGTAGCTTTAAAGAGTTCAGAAAAGAGAGATTGCTCACTTCCAGCTGAGATGGGTTAATGGAAGGCTAAACAGAGAAGGGAAAGGTTTCACCTTAACCTTGAAGGATGAGCTGGAATTAGATCATTAGCCCAGAAAAAGAAACGCTATGACCAAGAGCATGAAGAAAGGAAAGTGTAAGTTGGAATCAAAAATAGTAATGAGACAACTAAAGAGATTAATGAGACAAGAGTATCTGACCTGTATCAGGTGAAAACTTCTATATTATCCAGGCTTAGATCCAAAGGGTTAAGGACGATGAACAATGAAAAATATAAGTATATCAGATTAGTTCTACTGTCCAGGGACAGGGTAAAGAGGATAAACATAAGTTGGTATAAGAGTTGACAAAGATAAAGTATTAATAAGTATGGGACCAGAATGGATGTACCTGAAGGCCAGACTGAAGATTTTTATTTTTAAATCTTCCCATAGGTAATGGGAAATTGATGAAGACTCTTTTGTTTGTTTGCTTGTGCACCCATTTTAAGTAACACAATAAAATCCATGCTTTCAGGGAGATGAACTCTAAAGTTAGAGGACAAATTGGAGTGGAACAAAACTCGAGGTGGAAAGAACAGATTAGTAGAATGATGCAGAAAAGCTGATCTGAATTGTAGTAACAGAAAGAGAGAACGGTCCAAGAAATTACGGAGGAAGAATAAAGGGTAGGACTTCATGAAGGAGATCTGAACGGTGCTCATTGGTGCCCCATATATAAACTCCTGACATGTGCTCATTCACACTGAAGCCTGCGTGCTCTGAACAACTGTGATCTCTGTTTGAAGTCTTCAGCCTGGCTAAGGAAACAGGTGGGGCCAAGTCAGAAGTGCCAGAGAGATACTATTCTTAGAAGCAGCCTGAATCAATAAGAACAGGGGTATAGACAATAAATAATGCATACTCCTTGCCCCTCCATTAGAACAATTCAGTTCTACACTATCCCTCAATGGTATTAAACTTCAGTATCCCAGTAGCCACTTGCTTGATAACACATTATTTCTTGTCTTTTTTATTCCTTATCTCCTTTTCCAATTCCTTATCAACATTTCTTGGTATCATTTCCAAATAAACATGTGGCACTGGGACCTTTGCGTTGGGGTCTGCTTCTCGAGGAACCTAAACTAACAATTAGGAAGAAAGTAGAGTTAAAAATTAGGCAGAATAATGGCTCCTCAAAGATGTCCATATGCTAATTCTAGGAGTCCGTGAATGTAATACCTTCTATAGCAAAAGGGATGTTAAGGTTAATTAAAGACCACGAGGTGGAGAGACTATTCAGGTGTGCCCAGTCAAATCACATGGATCCTTAAAAGCAAAGACTATTCCCAGGTGTGGTTAGAGGCAGCTATGACTATGAAAGAATGGTCAGCATGATATAACACCCAACATGGAGAAAGGGGGTCATGAGACAAGGAATATGAGTGGCCTCTGTAAGTTGAAAAAAGCAAGAAAACAGATTTTCTTCCAGAGCCCTTAGAAAGGAATGCAACCCTGATGACACCTTGATTTTAGTCCAATGAGATCTGTCAGGATTCTGACCTGCAGGACAGTAAGATAATAAATCTGTGTTGCCTTCAGCCACAAAGTTTGTAGTGGATTTTAAAATGGCAATAGAACACTTATACTTTATTCTTAAATTACAGACTACGAAAACTTTGAAGTAGTCATAAAAAAAATGAAGTAAAACAGAAGACATTGGTATTTCAGGAGATATTGATGTGAATGTTCAATACGTTGAGTTCTGTGTGTGTTCCTGATTGTGTGATATTCTTAGAGATTCACAGAGCCTCTTGTATATGTGGGGTATAATTATTCAGCTAATTGTAAGACACAAAAGATGTCTGGTTGTTGTGTTTTGTTTTATCCAGGAAATCAGAGTCATTTAATCAGTTCTATTAAATCAGACATGATGCCCTCAAGAAGATATAATTTTCAAAATGCATTGGTGTAGAGGAAACAATGGCAAGTGGTAAGTAATAAAATGTCATTGTCAAACTCAGTGTCTTTTTCCAGTGTTCAGTTTCACCTGGGCTATAT
>PVKE010048576.1:0-11540 GCA_004027555.1 Craseonycteris thonglongyai | reverse complement strand
TGTCCCCAAACTGCTCCTTCTCCCTCCCTCTCCCGCTCTCCCCTTTTTCCTCTAACCTTTGTGTGTTGTTCTGCGTTGTGTGGTTCTCTCAGTTGAGGGTGCTTCTCAGGGTTTCCCCTGTGGGTTCCTTTTTGTTCGTAAGTCCCTTCCCAGGTAGGTGTCTGGGTTCTCCTCTCATGCCGCCATCTTGCTCCTCCTTTTCAGAGATTTTTTTATTTTATTATATACAGAATTAGACAACTGGCTGGTTGTGAAACAAATTTGGTCAATAAAAAATTTTAAAGTTCTTATAGTGTTTATTATTAACATTATTTTAAATTTGAATGCTTTTAGAGTGGATTGTGCTCTCATGTTTGCCATAGTCCCTATCACTGCCTTTTGTCTTACATGTGGCCTTCACACATATAGACATTTGAGTTTTTGAGTCCTAGATTATAGAAGAGGAAAAAAAAAAGCTAGAATCTAGATTTATCAACATATTTTCTATGAAGTTAATATCTGTATAAAATTAATAATTTGATATATAGTTTCTGAAGAACATGCCAGAGAAATAACAGCCTTGCTGAAAAGAAGATAGATTGGCTTGGAAACAAGTTACATGATATACATTATTTATTGGGTTTTTTTTAAGATTTATTTTTATTGTTTTTGACAGAGAGAGAAATACAGAGACAGAGAGAAGGGGGAGGGCCCAGAACAGTCTCCATAGTTGCACATCATTGGTTTTTCCACATAGTTTCATTCCACAGGTGGGCACGGGACTGCGCAGGGTAGGTACTGGGCTGGGGTCTCACCCGGCAAGAACCGAACTGGGGGCACTCCCCAGTTCAGCATACGGATCCGCATGGGCCAGGGACAGGATTCGATCCTCGGTCCCTGGGGCTGCAAAGTGAGTGCTCAACCCACTGAGCCATCCCGGCTTCCCCTATTTATTGTTTTTAAGAGCAAAGGTTGTGAAAATGAGGTGCTCCTTTCCAGTTGGTTCAAGGAGTGTTCATTTAGTTTTAGAAAGTGTGTGAATTGAGACACACTCCAAATCTGGGAAAATGATTATGGGAGATGGAGAAAGAAATGAACACATAAACAATGTCATAGAACACAGGAAACAGCCAAGTACCTATTTGGTCCTTTTTATGACTTCTCTTGCCTTGAATCAATTCCTCAGATAAAAAATAGGTATAAAAGCATTAAGGAGTACCATGGAATAAAAAGAACTTTTAACAAATGCCTTCATTGTTGTAGCTTTTCTTTGCTTTTTTAAAATGGATGTGTTTCTGAAATTTATTTGTAAATTGACATAGAAGGTCATGTTTTTATTATCTTACAAAAGCTATTCTGTTTATAAGAAAATTGTGATATGACGATCTCCCCGTTTTTTTTTCTTTCTTTCTTTGTTTACCTTTTTTGTAATTTAATGGGATCTTCTTTTTTAAATAGGCACAATGGCATGTGATTGTAGTAGTGATGCTTTCTATGAATAGACTGGAAGGGAATGTGTACAGAAGGCCAAAATCATCTTCATTCCAAATATTAATTTGATTTTAAATCAAATCCAAAGTAAACTACAAAATCCTACTTTTCTCCTGTCAACTAAATGCCCACAAGAGTATTAGCCAATGAAGGCTCACAGTGCTATGCTTTCAGGGAAATAGGCATTTTTAGGGAGGTTTCCTGAAAATGGAAAACTTTTATGTTTGCAAGGGAATGAATATCTACGATGGAATTTCAAGTGGTGGAGGTAATGTTCTGGGTATTTTGGAATTCATTTTTAATTTACAACAACACTTTTCTTATAACAGTGGGCATGTTAGTAGTATGCATGGAGAAAAAAATGTACAAAGCTTTTAATTTTCATCTTATCAGTGGAAGAAAAATCTATAATAACACATTATTCTTCTGTCAACCTAGATCCTAGATGTTTAGAAGACCTGAAACCTGGAAACTGTGGCGAATATGTGGTTCGATGGTATTATGACAAACAGGTCAACTCCTGTGCCCGATTTTGGTTCAGTGGCTGTAATGGCTCAGGAAATAGATTCAACAGTGAAAAGGAATGTCGACAAATTTGCATTCAAGGATAAGTACCAGTAAGTAAATCATCCTGTAAGGAGTCAAATCTATGTCTCTATTAACAAGTCTAGAAAGAAACTCAATAATTTCAACATATTCACCTAATACAAATAAAGCACCATACTGGATTGTATACTGAGTACTTACAATTTATAAACATAATCAAATCCTTACAACCACATTAGGATACAGGTATTATTACCTATTTTCACAGGTGAAAAAGATGACAAGTTTAGTAATCTGTCAACTATCACCTGACTAAAACTTGGCAGAGCTGGGGATTTCACTCAGGTCCCTACTACCTCAGTACACAAACTTTAGTGTCAACTTGACACTCTGCAATGTGGTTCTGATTTCTGTTAATTCCTATTCTGTGTATTATGTCAGATTAAACCTCTTCCCCAGCCCATCCCTGGTCCCTTAGTCCCTTATACTCATTTCAGTCCCCCAGACCCCTCACAGCCTTGCCAGTAGCAAAAGGTAGGTGGTGGGAAAGGACTTGGATTTGGGAATTAGAAGTGATGGGAGTAGTCCATGCATAGGAGGTGGTGAGATAAGAAAAATATCCTGCTTGGGGAAATGCAGCAAGATGGAAAGTTTCTGAGATGAGAGGTAGGCACTCTGATAGGAATTGGGGTGGTGGGTGTGGCTGGATTTTTGCCATACTTGCCCTGAGAGTGAGTAAAAAACCAATCTGCATTAAAACAACAACTCAAATTGATTACCAACTGTCAGTCCGTACTCCTCCACCAGGTTTGGTGAACAACAATCACTGTGTTTTTAAACTATATATTGAAAACAAAAATTATAATTTAAACAAAGGAATTTTTCCCACCCTTCCTTTAAAATTTGTAAATGTGACTTGCAATGTTAGGGAGATAGGAATGAGGAGCCACACATGACAGCCAGGAACTACTTAAAGCCCACGTCCCCTCTTGAGCAGGGTATTTTGAAGATAGGCCTTACACTGAGAAACGAGCCCCCCAAATGAAATAGGACCCAACAGAGTCATAGAGAATTGGCTGTCATTTTATAATAATTCTCTGACGCCCAGTCTGGGAAGCTCATCAGTTCTGAGCTGAGCTCAGACAGCTTTGGTATATATCATCTCACCAGACACTTTCTTTCTTTTAGGCCTGTGACCCTCATTCAAGGTCAGAGGTATAAAAAAGAGTACTCAATGACGTAGGTGCTGGAAAAACAACCATCTGAGCAAAAATAATTTTGTGTCATTTGATTAAATTTTATTATGCAATATTTAATATTACAAAAGAAGAGATGCAATATACTTGTAAATTAAAAAAAACAACATGACAACGAGATGAACACCAGTGAACACATCACACAGAAAATGAACCAGACATAATCAATTCTATGTCCCCTTCCAGCATCCAGCCCATTTCCTGCCGAAGGGAATCCTATCTTGAATTTTATGTTTACCCTTTCACTTTGCGATTGGTTTTTATATGTAATTTTACATGTAAAACCACATATATTTCTGTGTAGCTCTAAACAATAAAGTTTTGCTTATTTTATAGCTTTATAAAAATGCCATCTTCTAGTCTTTTGCAACTTGCTAGTTTCATTTAACATTATAATTAATCCATATGCCTTACCATATGTACTCCTAAAAATATCTAAATGTGTTCCTAAATAACTTTTTAGGTATTTTTTTTTCAGTTTTAGGAAATGTTTCATAATATATAATTCTTTGAAACTTGGTATGTTATTACATTATAATTCAAACACATCCATTTATTTTCAGTTATCTATTTGTGTGACTATATCATAATGTATTTAACATTGTCTTGTCCATGATTAATTAAATTGTTGCTACCGGTACTTATTTATTGTTTTTACTATTCCATCAGTGTTCCTATGAATGCTTTTATGCATGATTTTGAGTGCACAAGCACCAGTATTTTTCTAGGGTATATACTCAGAAATGGAATTCCTGGGTTGTAAGATATGTAAACATTCAAAAATAAAAAAATAGTATATCATACCAATACAATTTCCCCCCAAACTGTGTGAACCAATTCATTATAAACATTCATTAGTTGTGTATAAGATTTCACATCACTTGATATTCATATCAACACAGTATTGTCAGACGTCTTCATTTTGCTAATACTGCATATAAAATGGTATCTGGTTTTAATTTGCCTTTCTCTGGTGACATTTTGCCATATTTATTTACCATCTGTGCTGCTTCTGCTTCTGTAAAATGTCTCTTTATAATTGGAGAAAAGTTTTCTATTGGATTGTTTGTCTTTTCCTTGATTTCTGGAGTTTCTTACATATTCTTAAAAAAAAGAAAAAAGATTTATTTTATTGTTTTTGAAAGAAGGTGAAAGAAAAAAGAAAGAAGGTGAGAGAGTGAGAGATAAAGAAAGAAGGGGGGGGGCAGAGTAGCCTCCATAGTTATATATCATTAGTTGTGACCTGGTTTCACATGTGGATGTGGGGCCATTTTGGGGGGGGGGGGTTGAGAATCAACCTGGGGGTCTCCTACATGGGAGGTGAGAACCTTTGCTGCCATCTCAGCAGTTACCAGTTGCACTACAGTTCAGCATATGGGTTTGCATGAGCAAGGACCAGGATTTGATCCCCGGACCTCGCAGTTGCAAGGCAAGTTCTCAACCTGTTGAGTTATCCTGGCATCCCTCCTTAAATCAAAGTTTTTGTTCATTATTTGTGTTGCTGATATCTTTCTGGCCTTTTTACTTTACTCTTTCCTTTTTTTTTTTTTTAATGAACAGAAGTTGTCAATTTTAATGCAGTCAAATTTACCCATTTTTTCTTATGTGGCTAACACTTCTTGTTCCTTGTTTATGCTGATTAATCTCTGAGCCACCTTTGTTGGGTGGGAAACTCCCCCAGAAAAAGAACTACTCTGAGTGCTGGGTATACCTCTCATTATTCCCACCTTTGTGGCTGGTAATTCCTGTGACCCTTGATTAGAGTCTTGGTATTATAATTTCTAGGTGATTGTTTTTTCTTCATTGTTTTTAGTTGTCTTCATCCTGAAAGCAGGTCTGAGCTACACAGATGGCCATTACCATATATACATATATATATCGTGGGAAGGAGGGCTTTGTGTATTTTCTTATTCTTTGGAAGCCCAGCCAAATGTATTAAAAAACATGCAATAGTCACCATATGGTTGTTGGAAAGCACAAACACCCTTCAAATTATCTAGCTGGTTATTTTGCTAGAAGCAGAAGTACTTATATTCATTTTTCAAGGTTTTCACAACTTTGCCCACATAGAAAATTGATTTGCAAGCACATTGTAATGTTGATGAGAGTGTTCATCTTTTTCTAAAACATCCTTCTCTTCCTTCTGTGATGACTAAAGATAAAAGGTCTCCCCTCCTCTTTTGTGGTACTTACTCATCAGTTGGGCCCTGCTTCACAGTGAGAGCCCAAAGCACTTGGCTTATGTGTGCCTGTATTCTACAGAGTCTGAACTGCCTTTCACTTAATGGAGAGCATCTGCATTGGTTTCCTTTTGCTACTCTAATAAAATATCACAAATTTGGCCACTTAAGCAACAATGTATAATCTTACAGTTCTGTAGGTCAGAAATCTAAGCTAGTCTAAGCTAAAATCCAGGTATCAGTGAGGCTGTTTCTTCTGTAGGACCTAGGGAAGAATGTTTTCTTGCCTTTTTTTTTTTTTAACCTTTTAAATGCTGCCCTCATCCTTTGGCTCATGGCCTCTGTTTCTACCTCAAAGCCAGCAACAGCAGGTTGAGCTTTCTCATGCTGTCTATAGCTGGGGAAGGTTATCTGCTTTTAAGGTCTCATGTGATTAGATCGGGCCCACCTGGATAGTCCAGGGTAACCTCCCAATCTCAAAGTTCTTAACCTTAACCATATCTACTAAGTCCCTTTTGCCACGTGTAAGGAACTATTGACGGGTAGAGAATTAGGAAATGGGCATTGTTGGGACATTATTCCCTCAACTACGGCATCTGCATCCTCTGCCTGCTCTCTGAACTAAAAGCAAAGACATGCCTTGATTATTTCTGTGTCCATAGTTCTTGGCATCTAGTTAAGAACTCAACACATTAAAAAATATATTAGAACTCTCTCTCTCTCTTTTTTTTAATTTGAGAAAAATTAACTGCTTGGAAGAGGGGGAATAGAAAAAGATCAGAACACATTATACCAGTTTAAAAGGATATTAGAGAAAAGTGATATGTCAGTGAGTAAGAATTATTCCTCTCATTGACTTTGAGATTCAGGAAACATCCTCTTCTCTTTCTGCACCATGATGAGCAAAATAAAGGGAGAAGTGACAGGCAGTGCTGTCTAGCTAGATAAAGGATCAAAGAGGCTGAATTGAACAAGCTAAGAATTAATTCTGGCAAAGAGAATGCTAGTTAAAAAGCCAACAGAGATGGGGAAACATATGACTTTTTGTTTCTTCATTCTCACATGAAAAAAGGACAAACTATATTCAAAATGTGCTAGAAACAAAAATGTGTATTTAAATAAGTCTCCATTTTAAATTAAAACATGGAGAAATTTTTAGTATTTTATCAAGTGCTAATGATCTTTAAGAACTTAATGAGAAAACACTGAAATGTTAAAATATCTTAGATGATCAATTCTATTTTCATTTATTTGAAACCTCAGCTTTCCTGACTGAAAAAAAAAGCTCTAATAAGGTGTTTGAAGAGCACACTAAATTTTTACAATGACAATTAGACTTGATGACTTTAGTCTTAATGTTTATCCTAAACACAACAAATAAATGAGAGAATGAAAGAAAAATATTTGCATATAACAAGTAACAGAATTGTTTCATAGCTCTAATAAACAAGAGATCCTATGAATCAAAAACAATAAAAAGGAAAAGATAGAAAGATGATACAGATTAGCAGTCCAAAGAAGATGGCCAAGAAACATATGAAGAGATGCTCAGTTTCACTGTCCGAGAAACGTACCTTCAGTAGGTCTTGGCTGAGGCTGCTGGGCAACCCTGGCTGAGGGCCAGCAAGCCAGCCTCTGAACTGTGCTAACCTTAGGAGAGAGTCTACTATTTGACTAGGAATTTTAGGTGTTCAACTATGCATGCCCCTTTTCTCTACACATCTACAATGCAACATCTTTCATGAAGAGCAATGCAAAGATGGAGGAAAGCTGTTGATGTGTCCAAGATTTCCCCCCTCCTTAGAATACCTTTTAGTAGAATTTCACTAAAATGAAACAAGTTTTAGAATGTGTGTGTGTGTGTATGATCATCACAACAAGAATAATCCCAAATCACATTTTTCATATATATTTTTATATTTTAAAAATATTGAACTGGTTTGATTTTTTAAAGCATTAATTACCATTTTACATAAACTGATATCTTTGAAAAATTATTTATTTAAATGCATTCATCTAAAATTATACCAGACCCTAGAAGTTAGGAATTTTTGAACTCTGTTTTAATCAGTTAAGGAAATAAGGCCTCATAGAATCGTAAGAATCCTTAGAATCCTCTAGTCCTTTGTCTCCTCTATTGCTTATATCCTTTAGACAAATTCCTGAAGTGACTGGGCATTTTTGGGGTAAACATTGCTGGTAGGACAATTACTTTCAGACAACCCACTTAAATAAGACCAATTCCCACTGTTTGCAATGGAAGCGGCTGTCTCTTCCCTTGCCTTCCACCCTAATGAACTCCTACACTAACCTATGGAACCCTGCAGAATGACTGTGTTATTTATTCACAGTCATGAGACCATTGCTATGGCCTCTGTCCTTCGGGCTGCTTCGGAAGCTTCGCCCGTCGCCACGTTCTTTTTCCATTCTGTCCTCTAATTCTGTGCATGCCTCCCACTACACCAGGATGTTCACAGTGACTACAGTGGAGAAGAGAAGCAAACTAACATGTCCCTTGTTCCAAACAGTAGTATCCTACAGAATATGAGCCACCTAAGATGACTGCCACATCAATAAATGGCATGGGAAAATTTACTTCTATCTTGGAAGCAAAAATAAATAAAATTACATAGTAGGAATTCTAAATAGTAAATAAGGCTTGTGGATTGCAAAGACAGCAAAGACTTCTTTCCCTATTTCTCTCTGAAATATAATGAAGACTTCAATTTTATTTTTTGCCATCCATCAAATTTTCCCTTGAACTCTGCACTCAAAGTTTCTTAGCATTCTTTTTAAGTACTAATAGATTTTCCCACTTATATTTTCCTTTGCATATTTGTGTTATCTGAATTTTATTATTTGGCTGTTTTTCTCTCTTGCATCTTAATGAGGAGTGCTTTGGTTCTGCCAGTATCTGCAAATTGGGATTTTTCTCAAATTGGTTTTATTATGAATAAATCACTGCTCAGACTTGCTTTCTGCTGTTTAAAACAAAACAGAACAAAACAGAACACGTCCCTGATGGGGAAAAAATACCTATAAAAACCCACAAAAAAATAAATAACAATTCTTGCCTTATGTAATTATCTCATCTCTAGTCTTCAAAAATAAATATTGGAATTTGTAGATTTTCCCAATATTGAAAAATACAGTAAAACAGACTAAAATTGTGCCTGTTCAAATTTGAGAACTTTACTTGAACTCTTCCCATACTAAGTGTCAGAGGCCAAGTCTATTAAATTTGCTTTGTACCACTCTCCACCTTTACCACAAATCAGCGGTCCCTCTGTACTCCATTTCTTTGTGAATGGTGCAGTCCACTCAGCCAGTGACCTTGTCTGGCTTCTGAGAAACATCTCAGACACTCTCCCTTCTCTCACTCCCCATATCCAATTGCTCCATGTAACTGGTCCATCTTATTTCTTCCTGTTCCTCTTCACTATCAGTTTGTCATTGCTTCCAAACTTGCTCCCCCAGCTCCATCTAATCCCTCACCTTTAGTCTTCATATGCCCAATGCTATGGCATTATAATACATCTGACCCAGTCTCTTTAGAATGTTTTAGGGTCTCTCCATCTTCTTCAAGATACAGAACAAGCTTTGTAACATAGTATTCAAGGTCCTTCAAGACCTCACTGCTGCTTGCATTTCTAGTTTATCTCCTTTCAGATACCAATTCACCTATGCTCAATCATTTGCTAGTTTTTGAGAGCACCATTCATTTTCTTTTGGAATTTTTCTTTATTTTAAAGATTTATTTTATTGTGTTTGGGAGGTAGGAGAGAGAGAAGGGCTCAGAGCAGTCTCCATGGTTGTACATCATTAGTTGTGACATAGTTTCATTCCACACAGGTGGATGTGGGGCCATGCGGGGCGGGAACCAAAATGGCAGACTCCTTCATGAGAGGTGAGGACCTTCACCACTACAGTTCAGCATGTAGGTTTGCACAGGCCAGGGTCAGAATTCAATCCCTGGACATTGTGGTTTTAAGGCAAGTGCTCAACCTGTTGAGCTATCCTGACATCCGTCTTTTTGGAATTTTCCCTTCACTCCTTTCTTCTCTCTCTTGGTTACTTCTTCACTTAGCATTATGGAATTCAGGTTTTACCAGTAAATAAAGAGAAAGCTGAGTATTTTAAAGAGTTTCTCGGGTGTTCAATTTAATCAATTTATCTTTGTTGGGCCCTTAAATGTTTCCAATCTTTATTATTACAACCAAAGCTTCATTGAACATCCTGTACACATTCGTTTTTATATAGGTATATCTATAGAAGATATTCATAAAGAAAAATTGTAAGGACAAAAATAACGTACTTTTGGTAGGTACATCACAGGGCCCTCCTTAAATATACCAATTTATGTTCCCCCAACTTACAGGCATACCTGTTTTTTCATTCCTTCACCTTCATTAATTACTGTCAATTATTTGATCTTTGATTATCTGATGGTTTAAAATGGAATCTCACTTTTGTTTTAATTTATATTTCTCGCTTATTTTTCTCATTTCTTTATATTGTGAAATATTTTATATATACAGAATGTATGTTATATATAAGTAGGTTTTAAAAGTAAATAATCATATTCTACCACCTAGCTGAAGAAATTGATTATTACCAATATCACTGAAGACTTCTCTAAGTTTGCCACCAAAGGGACAAAGCAAAAACCAACTTGAAAAGAAGTGGCCATGGTTTGGAGTGCCCAAGGATATGCTATATGATTTTCCAGAGATTACTATTGCCAACAATGTGCTATGTGTGTCCCAAGGTTACTGTATCCAAAGATGCCCTATGGGATCCCAGGGGTGACCATGTCCAAAGACATGCCATGAATCCCCAGAGGTCACTCTTGGATGCAGTTCAATCCAGTACAAGCTCCAAATACTTCAACAAATAGGCCAAAAGTTCAGTACTAGAACTCTGTGTGAGCCTAACCCAGCCCTGTAGCTCAAAGGGATAAAATGCCAAGTTCTAAACACCACCAGAAACCTAGTACAACACAGGAACTTTGATCTTTTCACCTGGTGGTCTGTTTCTCTGCTGTCACTCAGTATGCCAAATGTTAAAGCTGGGTGTGTTTATGGAAGGTGTTCATTTGGAATCGTGCCAAGAACCCAGAACTGCCTGAATGTTTCACCAAACCCCAGCCCCCTATGTCCACAAGAATATGTACAAAGAGCAGCAAAGAGAAGAAAAGCTTCACACCATTTTCCATATTTGAATCAAGTACCAAGGCTTAGTTTTCTGGCAAGCATGACTGGATCATGTAGCATCTTTTGATCCTTGGTTAGTTCATCCTAAACAGTTTCTAACAAAATGCTGTGTAGCACATTCCTTATACCTTGAGAAAGAAAGCAGAGAAAGTCATTCATTCATCCACTCATTCATTTATCCATCCATCCATTCAACAATTTCTTACTGCCTACTGTGTGCCAGTTGCTATCGTTGCATTGTCAATAAGTTGCTAACTTATTGTCTACTGGAGGAAACACAAAAGAGTCACTTAAAAGAATAGACAGGAGAATGGGAATGAAATATCAAATTGAAATTAACCTGAGAAATATTATGCTGTGTTTGGTACTTTGAAAAAGACATGTTATGCTATCAGAGCACATAGGAGAGACAATACAGCAAGAGAGAGCAAGTCTTCAAAGCCATGGAAGATTATAATTGTCCATAATTATTCTTTCTCTGTTCTTGCCATGATCCCTGTACATAAGGTGTTCTTTCCCATATATCTGATTTGGGGCTTGGCTATGGACTTGCTTTGGCCAGTGGAGTGTACACAGATGTTAGGTATGTCATGACTGAGCAGAGGCTTTCAATGTTTGTGTGCTTCGACCCCATGCCTCTTGCTCCAAGAAAATGACATTGGCTCCCCCTTTGGTTCTGGAATAAAAAGATGCACAGAGCTGAGCTCAGGTGAGCCCAGATGAACTAAGCCAAGTTAGCTGAGCCCTGCAGAGCTGACACCAACTCACTCCTTCTTTTCATCAGTCACTTAGATTGGGGATTGTTTGTTACCACTGTGAAAGTGGACAAGTACAAATTCTTACTCTCAGGCTTGCCTTTGCTGTCTGTGGGAGGC
>PVKE010048575.1:0-11540 GCA_004027555.1 Craseonycteris thonglongyai | reverse complement strand
GTGCATAGTTATTTCTATTTTACTTTTTGACAGATAGAGAGAGAGACAGAGACAGAGACAGTTAGAGAACCAAACTGTGGGAACTCCCCAGTTCAGCACGTGGGTCCTGCCTGGGCCGGAGCCGGGATTCGATCCTCGGTCCTCATGGCCTCAAAGCGAGCGCTCAACCCGCTGAGCCGTCCCGGCTTTCCCCAAATTATTTTTTATTATTGCCTCACAGCTTGATACTTATACAGCTATCTATTTTGCCACAAAACATGCTGTGCAATAAATTGACTATTTATTACAACAGCTAAAAGAACTGTTGTTTTTCTAAAACCCCGAAGGCCCTATAGTTTACATACCCACAGGTGGTGAGCACAAATATAAAGATAAATAATCCAATTAATTCACATATGCTCACACCACTGACAACAGATTCCTTTGATAACAATATGCCATTGTACTAACAAACCTGTAATACAATTGGCCAGTATGCTTTGAGATGTTTATAGTTTACATGTCAAGGATTCTTGATGACACTTTACATATTCTCTTTTCTCTAGTTGGACTCTATCACCAACAGCTATCACAGGTGGGCTACAGTCAACAGAGCTCCCCTCATAAGAATGGGAAGCTATGAAATACTTACTCAAATGAGTCCTAAGAGACATCCCTAATCGGGCTGACTTTAATAGAAAAAGCAATTGTCAGGCAACTACTGTGAAGAACATTAGAAGATCCACAGAAACAGAGCAAGTAAGGAGCCCTGGGCCACTGTCTGCATTTCAGAGGGCCTATGCACACAGGAGGCATCCCTGTCACAGCCTCTACTCTGTTCCTACTGGCAACTCAGAAGGTAGGGTCCTCCTTGCCAGTCTTTATCTGTATCCATGACAAAATTTTACAAACAGTAACTGTAAAATAAAATTAAAAAAAAAACAACAAGCTGCATCTATGCAGCCTGAATGTTTGACTATGAGAATACTACAAGAATTTCGATAAATTTTTATCTGCTTAACTAGTTTCAGTGACCCGCAAATCCCCAAAGTAGACCTTTTAGGAAAAACTACAAATTTGCTGTGTTGACTCTTAAAGCAGGTATATGTTTTTATCTAGACACAAAGGCACCAAGAAAAAAATAAGAATGCCCAAGTACTATTCCTGTCTTTCTAGAACTCAATAGCAAACACCTTCACCTCAACCTACCCCCATCTTCTTAGGCTTCCTGCCCAAAGCAAGAGTGCTTCTGACAAAACTAGGAAAGGATGTGCTTGCTGGTCTTTTATACAAATGGGTGAAGAACAAGGGAAATAATGCAACAGATTTATTTACTCATAAATTTGTTTATTTTAGCCATTCCCTACCTCAATTGAGGACAGTATGGATGCCAGGCAACTTAGCCTTGCTCTGTAGGCAACCCTTGCAGAACTCAACATGTGCTTTATTATATGCACTCTAGTCCTACTCTTTCCCCAATCTACACTTCATATCTGTTCTGTTAGCTGCACAGCCAACCAACCTGTTAACCACTCTTATATGTCTTTCAATTCTACCTACTTTAACCCAGCACATAAAAGGAAGCCACCATCTTTCCTGTCCTTTTTTGGCTCATCTTCACTATAATACTGACTATTTACTCTATCAAATGACCTCTAGAAGTATTCCCTTTAGTTTGACCTGGCCCTAATGCACTCCTCTTGTCTTCATGGACCTGGTCAATACTGTGCAAGACGATGCTTTGAGGAAAAGAGGAAATGAGCAAAATCAAACTATGTTCCTAGTACGCAGAGCCAACCCTTAGCAATGCTTTCAAGGATTCAAGGGGAGGAGACTATATTCACATTTGGCAGCAACTGTGGTGGGTGGGGGCTGGTCTGGACTAGGATTATTCACTCTCATAAAACACTCTGCACCTCAAGCATTAATCAAAATTATCCTTAAATCTGTATTAAGTGTGATTAGTATCTGTCTCCTCCTACCTGCACTCCTCACCAGACTAAAAGCTCTGTGAGGGCAAGAGCTATGTCATCTTCACCATGATAAATTTCCCTGTGCCCTACAAATCTCTGGCACACAGGTCTAACTCAGTCATTCTAGCCCTATCAGATAAAAAAGAATTTGACTTATGCCTCAACAAAACTCTGGTATCACAAATGCCAGGATAGGGGAAGCCGGGATGGCTCAGTGGGTTAAGCGCTCACTTTGCAGCACTGGGGACCAGGGATCGAATCCCGGCCCCGGCCCGTGCGGACCCATATGCTGAACTGGGGAGTGCCCCCAGTTCAGTTCTCTCTCTCTCTCTCTGTCAAAAAATAAATAAATAAAAATAAAAATAAAATTAAAATTAAAAAAAAAATTATTAAAAAATGCCCGGATAGCTTAACAGATTGAGCACTTGCCTTACAACCATGAAGTCCGGGGGTCAAATTCCAGCCCCAGCCCATGCAAATAAATGTGCTGAACTGTGGCACGGCTGGTAACCACTGGGATGGTGGAGAGAGTTCTCTGTTTGGTTCCCACCCCATGCAGCCGATTTCACTTGTATGGAGTGAAACTGTCACAACTAATGATGTGCACCTGTGGAGACTGCTCTGGGCCATCCCCCTTCTCTATCTTCTCTCAAACAATAAAATAAATCTAAAAAAAAAAAAAAGAAAGTACCCTCTGGTATCAGGTAATACTTTCCACATCTCTGGATAGGCTAATAAGTAAGAACTAACATTTCTTGAACTACTACCATTGACCAGGCACCATTCCAAGATTTTTACAAGGGGATGCCAGGATGGCTCTGCAGGTTGAGTGCTCGTCTTGCAGCCCCAGGGTCCAAGGACTGTATCCCAGCCCCCGCCTGTATGGACCCATGTGCTGAACTGGGGTGTGCCCCCGTTTCAGTTCCCAATGGGGCAAGATTCCCATGTGGGAGACCACAGTTTGGCTCCCACCCCAGGCATGTTTCTATGTAGGAGGCCCCCAGCTCTCTTTCGCTCTCTTTCTCTGTCAAAAACAATAAAAATAAATCCTAAAAGAAAAAGATTTTTACAGGTATTCTCATTTAATGCTCATGATAAACCAATAAAGTAGGTACTATGATTATTCCCATTTTACAGATGAGGTATTTGAGGCACAAAGATGTCACGTAATTTGCAAGGTAGGTGACAAGGAAGACAGATCACAGGGGAAAGAGCAAGGAGAACTCAAACCATTCGATGTCTGCTCACCAGATGCTTCTGCATCCCAAGCATTATGTGGCCTGCAAATGAACAACCACAAGAACTAAGAGGTCCACAACTGCTTCAGTTTATGCCTCATTCATGCATCATGGAATGCAAGAAGGCTCTGAGAAGGCTTCATTAGAAAAAGAAAATTTAACTTACCTTCCACTGCTCCTCCGGAAGTAGCTTCACAACCACCAAATCCCCATTCAAGGCTCTATTACGAGCAACAACTCCATCAATAAAAATGTCTCGATCACCATCCTATGTTGGAGAAAGAAAACAGTCAGCTTACTAAGACCTGCAACCAAAAATTACTCCCTTGGTTTAAAAACTGTAAACTCTACCATCTGTCCACTGACTTAATAGGAACACTAGTGCATAGCCACAGGCAGACCTAGAGAGAGCTCAGTCTCTTTGGAACTAATAGAAATGGTAATGAACATTTAACAGAATGCTAAAAAAAAAAAAAATAAAATAAAAATCACCAAATAAAAGACCTACTACAGGCCAGGCTGAAAACAAACAAACAAAAACACAGAAATCAAAAAACTGGGATTGTATGCTTTCATAAGTGAAATGAGGCTAACTTAGACTATCCTTTTTTTGTTTTGAAAAAGATAGAGCATATCTTTTCTACACCAGCTGAATTTATTTTTATTAATAAGGGTAAGAATGAAAATATAGATTGCAAGAAAACAGAAAAACAACAATATAATCCCCCCAAGAAAACCAACTGAGAGCCGGAGCAACAACTAGCTCTAGGATGCAGGTTCTCTAAGAGGAAACCAGCAAAACCCTACTCCCCGCAAGAAAGTGGCAGAGAAAGCAAGCAGTGGTTGTTTTTATGGAGATCTAAGTAGAAGGCAAAGAATAAAAGGACAGGGATTTAAAATGAGATTCATAAAACATTCTCACATTCCACAGCTCTCACTGACTTAGGAGCAGGATGAATTCCCAACTGTGAACACAGCAAGGCATGGACACCTTCATCTTCAATCACATGCTTACAAACAAGCCACTTTAAGCAGAACCCCCAGGTATCAACAGCTAAACTTAAAATAATGCCAGAATCTTCCTATTAAAGCAAATTACTTAAAAAAAAAAAAAAAGAAACACTTGAATAGAAAAGACAGCTAAGGAAAAGCATGACTTCAACAGTAAGGTTCCATGACAAAATTAAGCATTTTCAAAATGTTTCACCAACAAACATGCAAACATGTACTCTTTATCCTTTTATCCTTCCAAAGTTTACACTATATGCTTCCTTTCAGAAAAAGAAACAAAAAATGTTACATTTTTCTTAAAGGAAGTAATAGCAAACAGGCGTGGAAATTCAAAATGCTCTAACAGACATTTGATATAGAATAGATTTAACACTCAACAGTCTGCAGGTGATTACTATGACATTTTAGTTAAAGTTAAAATTAGCATTCCAAATTCACCAACCTCTCCTCCCCACAGCCATGGGATTTTAGACACTCAGCAATTTTTATAGTTTCCAGTTACAAGCCATTAAAGATCTTTTAGAACAGTCTTTCTGTTCAACTTCCAATCTAGCCATGGGCTGGCAGCTGTGGCCTGCACGCTTAGCCAAACCTGACCCACCCTAGTCCCTGAGGAACAGCTACTGTGTTAGCCACAAAGACTGAATTATTACTGCAGTTGACCTCAAGACAAGCTTCTCTGAGAATTAGGAAGAAGCAACCAATAGAGTGAACAACTGAAGCGTGGGACATCAATTACTGCCTCCTGCAATTTATAAAGCAATGAGATCTGTCTGTATGTAGGTCATCTACCCATTATCATGTGTCAACACATGCAATGAGATGCCTCATCATAAGCAGCTACGCCACCCTTAGACAGCTTAGATATTTAAGATGATAAGATGTTGGAATTGTCATGTTTCTATCCCAAGAAACCAAGAAACGCAGGGCTGAGTTGAACCTCAGACAACACATACATTTATAGATATTGCATCATGACTCAGCTCTTATTTGATTCATTCAAAAGCCTGTATCTATTGCAGAATCTCTTATTTTAAAGATACTAAATTTGGGAGCAGCTCAATATTAAAAGTTTGAGTCATCCTCTTAGCTACTCTTCACAGCTAAAGGATTCGGCCTTTTATTTAAATGCCAGAAGACTTGCTTTACCCATCAGAAAGAATAGAAAAAATAATAATAATGGACAATAACCCTGGAGGAAATAAACAGGATCTGGGGTAATCTAACTAAATACTTACAGGCTGGAGGGGAGAGAATAACCCAAGCATGCTATACGGGTCAAAGCATCTCCCATCAATGGAATAATACCTCCTCTTAGACTAGAAATAAATTCCACAGACATACAAATAGTGCATCCCGTGACAAGATGCACCAAAAAATTACAGAACTCCCTACACCAACATAATTCAGAATGGAAACTATGTTCTTTGTAAAAACCCAAGTTTTTACAATGAATCCATTTCTCCTCTTTAGCTTATCCTCAAATAGGCATCTCAGTAATATCCAATTATCTTCATTTGCTTAAAAGTCATATAGTTTTATTCTAACTCTGTATCTTACTTTCACTGAGAACCCCAGAAGACTGACAGGTATACATAAAAGTGACATATCCCATGTATTTTGGGTTTTTCATAAGAAAATGAAAATCAATGTTCATTCAATAGAAATTATAGTAACTCTAAGTCAAGTTCCCCCAAAACAAAGTACTTTCTGTACCTAATGATCAGGTTCACTATTCCTAGCCTACTGACTTAAGTAGATAATTTAACATAGCAAATGACATTGTAAAAGTTCAAAACCTTTTTTGGTCAGTAAGAATAAACCTATATAATTTCATCAAATCTAATGTATTTTTGTCTCTCCAAAATCTAGAATTTTAAAACTGTAAGGAACATTAGACAATACATAATCAACCCCCTCATTTTACAAATAAGGAAATTTTTCTGTTTCTTATTGTCAGAGTAGAGGCTACACCTTCTTTAATCTCAATTCTTCTTTATTCTCCCCACTGAAGCAAGGCCGGTAGCACACAGGCCCTGGTTTTGACCTCCCACCTCCTAGTCTACCTGTGAGTATTTCTGCAGTTCACACAAGTTCCCACTTGACTTGCACATGAGCTATGTACGCTCAGACATCCAGACCAGTGATGGGGTTTATCTATATGTAATTTATTGCCTCTACTATCTCCTTCTTCAATTCCTTTCTACAATGCTTCTAAAAACTGAAACTGACCCAAAATCCCACAAAACTGGAATGCATAATTGTTCTAGTGTCCAAAACCAGAGTATGTACAATCACAAATGGGCCTTGATAGAGCTTTTATAGTCTAGTCTGGATTACTTAAGAGGTGAATCACTTAGCATTTTTTCTCCCTCTAAGTGACAATATTACTGCTCCACTAGTGGCCAAACAGAATAACAGAGGTATAGAAATAAACTAATCCTAATATCACCACAATCTAAAATATTCTAAATAGGACATGCCCAGAATTCAATTTGAAATAGAACAATTTGAGCTTTTGAGACATCATTAACGTTAGCTACTTGACTTTCTTTAACAAGTCAGATTAACAAGCCAGGTGATAGATACATCATTTGCAAATTTAAATCACATGAATTTAAATTATAGGAACCTAGCCAGACCCCACACTTCAGAGGACCTCTGCTGCAGCCCTCCTCCAGCCATATCCCTCCCCACCAGGTACAGAGTTCTTAGGGCCAAATGCATGATTGTCCCCATTTATACTCATCCCCAAGCCCATTTTCAGGGCATACACAGGCACTTTCCCTAGGTCTGTCTTCCCGAAGGCAGACCACATCATAGGAGTCACCCCCTGAACTTGACAGGTGGTTAAAGGGTAGGTATTACTATGGACAGAGCTTAGACATGTGGGATAATATGCCCACATAGATGCATGCAAGGGCCCTCACTGAAGGAGGAGGGCAGCAAACATGAGACAGGAAGCCAGGACTGGGAAGAAAAGAGGTAGGCCAGGGGTGGACCCCCTCTATGCAGCCACATTTTAACATAGAGATCCAGGGAGTTTGAAAATCCTACATCTGAACCCAGATACATGGAGGTATATTTAGCAAGGAATATATTTTATTTGCCCTGAATGTATTTTACTTAACAATTTGCTAATGACTTAAAACTTTTCAATATTTAAGGTACATGTGCCTCCACTTGTTCTTTTGTCCTAGGCCCCACACTTGTCAGAGCCAGCCTAGAAGGAATATAACTTAGGCAAATTCAATAATGTGCACTCAGAGAAGAGAAAGAAAGCAGTAAAACTTTCAAAATGCTGTGTGTAGTTCCCCTTTCATTCCACTTAGTGAAAGTAAACCTCATTGTGCACAGATGGGAGATATGAGCTCTGTTCGGTTCCCAGGTGCCTCTCAGGATGAACTCCTTACTGCACTGGGTGTGATTCTCATGCTTTTCACACACCAGGGCTCCTAATATAACTGAGCTCCTTCACACACCAGGGCTCCTAATATAACTGAGCTTCTTCAAGTGGTATGCCCATGAAGAAAGTCATTCTTTTCAATGTAGAGAAAACAAATTTTGCTGGACTTACTGAAAGATGGTTTATCTGTCTCCACTCCTAAGAGATTTTCATGGTAATTGTTATGATTACTGATTGTGATTTTCACCTTATGAGCAAACTGGAATCTAACACCCAGGTAAACTGTGCTTTCACTGTGTGATGGAACTTCTGTAGCTAAGTTACTACCACAAAGCTTACCCTCAATTCTACAATCCCAGTATAATATCAAGGTGAGAGTGTATACCATGTTCTATCTCAGGAACAGAGTATGACTCAGAGAAAACAATGTGACATGTCAGTAGTTCTTTTTATCTAATCCAACAGGTAAGACCTGAACTTGACATACAAATGTAAATCCTTGGCTTCTGGAGGCTAAGGGATAAAAAGGACTAAACTGACCTTGAGAATAGGTCTTAAGATCACTGTAAAACAATAACAACAATAAAACCTACGAAGTACATGACTGAACTTGTAGTCTCACTAAACCTGTCATTTAAAATAATGAAATATGTTCACTGAAATATATGTACTCCATTTCTTCATCTACATGCAAAAGTTTATTCCTATGGTCGCCTCCACTTTGAAAAACCTACAACTCTGCAACTATTTATGGCACCCTGGAAAAGTTAGGTCAGGAATTGAAGAACATGGCTCTCCCAGCTTTGCACAATTAAGCCTTATTCAGAGACCTGCTGTTAACTATATGTCCAAGTGAACCTCCTTAACAGGCGAGAGCCTGTTAAATGAGTCATGAACACAAGGAAAGGTATAAAGACCCAATGATAAAGGGCCTTGTACCAAGTCCTATCACCTGCATAAAAGTGAAGTAAGAAACTCTGCCCCCGCCAAAAAAGAAACATTACACATATTTTTGGACAAATCTGCAGATTAGCTCATGGAATAGATCAAAAGTAGATAGCATATTTGTTTAGGAAAGATTAACTTAAATCAGTGGAAAACCCATAAATCCTTTTAAACTATACACCAAGGGCGTCCAATTACACAAACTGGTGGGTGTCTGCATAGGTTTAGCTGCTCTTTGCAGCCTAGTAACAAATGCCATCCTTTTCATTTGAAGTGTGATTTTAAGACTGGCAGATAAGAGTTGTGACCCAAAGGAAAATTTGGTTTATTTAAAACAAATCCTTGCCCATCCTCAATTTTGTTTTACTACTCTGCTTTTTAGTTAGAATATATGATTTCAGTTTCAGTGTACATCTGAAAAATTAAATGTGACATTAAGTTAATTATAAAGTTATTGAACTTACCGGGGAAGGAATGAAGGCTTCATGAAACTTCCTTGGATTAATTCTCAATACACCCTATAAAATAAAATTTAAAAAATCTATGAAAATTTAACTAGTTATATACACTTATGATTTTTCCATACTTATTCGTCAATAAAAAGTTTTTTAAATAGTTAAGCAGTTCAATTTAGGGCACAAGTAGATGTATGAGAACGATTCATGAAATACATGAAACATGGTTTGCATTATCTATGACACAGGGTTCCATCAGAAGCTGAAAGCTTGCACTGGCATCTTGCTGTGTACATGTAGAGGTGAGAAGAAACAGAGCTTGGAGTAAAGTGCATTGGTGGCAACTGCTGGAATTTCACGCACCCGTATGTGCCAGTCTTCAAATTTAAACATTTACTTTAAGAACAAGGTGATCAGGGAAATGACGAGCCACTACATAGTGGCCTTTCTAATTCTCTAAGACTTTTCCACAATTGCTTGTTTCTGTGAGAATTTTCAAAGTGATACAGGTTGATTTCCAACCTGAATACTAAGCCTCAAGGGACTGGATGCATATTTTTTACTCTGGCCCCTCTGCAGAGCTGAATGAGTCAATAATTCAAAATGGTCCAGAACCACTCTTAATGTAAATGGGAATTCTGGCTCCAACAGCCAGGCCACCCAGTCTGCCTTCAACTTCATGTTATTCCAGCACCAAATCAGGGTCTGCTTCTATTTATGCACAGGGGTGCAGGTGGGGGCCGTCTTCAATAACGGTTCAGTATTTTAGGCTCTTGCAGGAAGCTGTAACCCTCCCCACTTCCAGCTGTATTTGAAGGCCACTGGAACACATGGATGGAGGCAGTTATTTTCCTAAGAGCCAGATTCAAAGAGCGTCTTGAGAAAGTGTTTTAAATAACATTTCCCCCCTAAAATGTTAGACTCAAAGATACATAATTAACAAAACAAGTGAGGGCATAAAATAAAGCAGAAAATAATTCTTTCTTTCACTGGGTACATCATGTTTAAATTACAAATTTCCATGCAACAGTTTATACTACCATTGACATCCCAAGTAGACTACTACTGTCCTTAATTCAGTATTTATTAATATTTATTGAATTCTATGTTCAAGACCCTGAGACAGACAATATGGGAGACAGAGTGATGGCCAAGCTTAGTCTCTGTTGTAAATAAAATGCCATGAGTGAGGGTACAGCTCACTTTCAGCTGGAGGCACAAGGAAAGGGTCCAGAGACAGTGTCTAACCTAGTCCTGGATGAGGGAGCAAACTTTGCAGATAAATCAGAAGGGAAACACAAGCAGAGGACACTGTGTAAGCAAGAGTAAGAGGGCAAATGCTCGTCTTCCATCAAGCTGGAACTCTGATTAAGGTAAGAGATAGAGGGGCCGGAAGAAAGGCTGGCAAAGTTCCCTGAGGCCAGACCTAGTTTATGAAATTGTCCTGGCAGTTGCACTTGTAGGACAGCTGTTTCTTATTGGGAGAGGGAGGAAAAGGCTTATTACATTTACCCTAAACATTCATCCACTCAGTCAACAAACATTTCCTGATGACTACCATGACAGGCACTCTGCTAAGTGATGGGGACACAATAGAGTATAGTAATAATTTCTGTCCTCATAGAGCTCACAGTCTAACAAGGGGAAAACACTCCAAATAAGTAAAAGTAAATTCACTGAAGTTAAATATTGTTAATAACTCATTTTCTGATTCTAGGTGTTTTTTTCTGACCTAAGTTTTTGTTTTTTGTCTTTTTTTCAATTGCTAGTCTTTTTTCTGTTTGTTTTTTAATTGCTAGTGTTCTATCATCCCTTCAAGCTGAGTGAAAGTATAGAGATGAGAATGTCTTCTGCTTTACAGTGCCTTTAATTACAGGCCAAGGTCAGGGGAAAGAGACAGGTTGCCCAGGGCTTTAAGCTCTAATTAAAAGAACAGATATTAAAAGAACCTTAAAGAAGATTCTATTCTTAATTATCTATCCCATACTTCCTGGTATAGAAAAGCAGGAAAGGAAAGAAGTCTTGTTCAAGAAAAATGTTTGCAATTTGGAGTATACTCTTAAGAACTGGACCTCAGGAATGAGACCCTTTGAGAGTGCAGATCACACTAAGGAAGAAGCCACTCTAACACAGTCCCTTAGCAGACCACAGTCATTCCCACAGCCCAATGGAAGACGTTGTCAGTAGGGATGCTGGGATAACTCAGCGGTACAGTGCTTGCCTTGCAATCATGACCTTGTAATAATGAGGTCTGGGGTTCAATTCCCAGCCCCGACCTGTGCAGCCCCATATGCTGACCTGCAGTGCAACTGGTAACCACCAGGATAGCTCAGCATTGAAGGTTCTCACCTCCCATGAGAAAGACCCCCAGTTTTGTCCCCACCCCATACAGCCCCATATCCACCTGTATGAAATGAAACAATATCCCAACTAATAATATACAACTATGGAGACTGCTCTGGGCCCTCTCCCCTTCTCTCTCTCTCTTACCTTCTCTCAAAAAAACCCCATATATATATATATATATATATAT
>PVKE010048574.1:0-11540 GCA_004027555.1 Craseonycteris thonglongyai | reverse complement strand
CCTTAAATTCTTGAGAGGGAAATTGATATTCACTCATTAGCAAAGATTTGGAGGCTTGTGGAGATGTTAGGTTTACACAGAGAAAATAATACTTTTGAAATGTTTAAACTATGCTCCTTAAATGCCTATTTGCTACATAGAGTTTTAGCTTATTTTCCTACTATGACTGGCTCGGAAGAAGCAATCATAAATTATTAAACTGAAATCATTAAGTGACTGTTCACAGCAGACGTTGTACTCTGCTAATTGTAAGCTTGGAGGTAGCACCGAGGGTGGCTGTTTCAGAATTCTTCTTTAATTAAAATTACATAGAATTACAAAGCACCAACTGTGAACAGTAATGGAACCTTGGTAGAACCATTCTGTTCACCTGCAAAACAATACAGGCACACATTGAGAAGGCCTGACACCTTTTATACCTAATAACAGAATGGAATGGACATTGTCAGGAAACACTGAAAATATGACAATAGATTCTAGGAGCTATTTTGAGTGGTATCTATTTTTTTTTAAATTAGACTTGAAAAGATTACTGATAGTTTGATTCTAATTTTCAATTTTTCTTTTCAAACCTCCCAAAGATTTTAGCCTTGCTTAGGAACTTATGTCAAACATTTTCCAGGAAGTTCTATAAACTTCTAATGCGGTGTTCTGAAAAATATTTCTTTTTGCTGGAAGTAACTCTGATATTAATGCTGTGTAGATTTTTAATTAGCAAAGTAGGTAAAATTCTTGTACATAACAATCTATAATGTTGCCAATATAAATTGGGAAAATGCTGTAATTTCTATTACAGAACAATTAAAATTCTCTGGTAATGTTCTCTCAAAGTAGTAGATCTTAGTAGATTTATTTTGATAGTGTTTTATTACAGAGGTCTATCTTAGACTTGACTTATCTCCATAGTACTTGGGTGTTTTTTTATTGTAATAATAAATACATATAGTTTAAATTATTTGGAACAAATTAGAGGTAAAAATTGTTCTTGCTTTTGCATTGCCACTTATGTCTACAAAGTAATTGTTAAAGAAATTAAAGAGAAGATGCTCAGACAAACCCTTTCTACAAAGGGTTTATCCTAGAAAATCCGAATTTATTTTTCTTGTCTTCTAAACAATTATCCAAACCAACAACAACAACAAAACAACAATAATAATAGAGAAATAGGCTGAACATTAATTGACTGCTTTGACATTCTATACTTCTGAGCATTTAGAAATATATTTTGATTTGATAACTCTTGTGATTGGTTTAGTGCTTAAGCTGGATACTACCTATCAATTTAAATAAGGTTTAAGGTATTTTAATAACTGTTAACTGTGCTTCAAAATAGGTTTATAAAATAAACTCATTTACAGGGGTTAGCTCAACTATGGTTGCTCAGAGGTATCTTTCGTGAACATGTAAACACCTTACTTGGTGCTCTTTTTTTTTTACCAAAAGGAAAAAAGAAGCACATTAAATCAACAATCAAAATATTTTTTAATAGAAAAATGAGGTAGTCCTTGCTGAGTACTTTAGGTAAATTGAAGTTTGCAAAGGTACCCACTAAGAAGAACTTTATATTTAGGTATTATTTAGATAAACATCTAGGCGTTAAGGAGTTTTAGAAGGTTCAGAAAGTCCCAAAGCCCCTAGTAGAGGCAGTGTTCTTTATAGCACTGGAAACAGTAACCATGTCTTCAAAGTCTGCAAATTTCCTGAGTGTTTAAATATTTCACATTTCTAACAGCATTAAAAAAATCATTTTAATATGATTTTGATCATTTCTTTTTTTAGCATTCAAAATGATAACCCTTGGTAACTATCATGATTTATTTTAAATGTCAAAGATTGACTTGTGCTTAATCTTTAATCGACTCTTAGGATTTGTTTTAAATTTTAAATCAAATATCATAAATTTTGATAAAATAATTCTTAAATATTATAAAAATAACTCCCAATTTAATTTTTATACTTTCAATACTTCACTTCTATAATTTAATTTTCTACTGTGAAGTAGTCTATGAAATGTATATATCAATGAAAATAATTCAAATTGTTTAGTAAAGAGTCAATCATTCATAGTTGTAATTAATGGAACTAGCACTTACGCTGGCCTGCTTATGGATTATTTTATTTAAAAAAAACTTTCTTAGTGTATTATTAACATCTTTATGAGATTTAACTTCCAGGATTCTGGAGTTACTTTTAAACCTGGGGTTTAATATCCTCTATAAAAATCATAACTAGGATAGCATTAAAAACAACAAAAAGTTGTAATTGGAACCAAGATAACTAAAAGAATCAGTGGACCTTTCTACACACTCCATTTAGCATCAGGCAAAGTCCACAATAGAATGAGAAATGGCAAATGTAGTGTGTACTTAGATATACTTAGAGAAAATCAGAATCATGTCATAAGAAAGTTAGAAAAAGAAGAAAAATGTTTTGATATTAATAAAGTAGTAAATATTTTATTGTTTGTAGTTGGCAAAACTTTGAAAATCAGAATATTCTTATTGGCTAAGCTAGAAATTATGTGCCTATGAAATTAAAAGGTATCTATATAGTCTTATAAAAAATAAATTCTACCAAAAATACTCACTATTATGAGCCCAGAGTACTGAAGGTGTACAATGTTTACCACAGTTATCTAAATAGGTATAATGCCTTTCTTACCTATAAAATTTTCCTTTTTTATGTGATATTTAAGTAAATCAATAGAAAACAATATTTAAAAAATCTAAACCATATTGTTTAAGAAACACTTTATATTAGCTTTTAGTTTTGTCCTTCATTTTATTGGGTGTGGGGTTCTTTTTAAACAAGTATCACATATAATGATGAAACATTTTGATATTGGGTAAGATATTTACATATATTAGAAAACATGCAAAATGGGTAGAGAGAGACTACAAGGGGAGAAATTGTTAGTTCAAAGAATATGGACAAATTTCAGTCAAAACGTGGATGAAACATATCAAAAGTCAGTTCAAGAAAACAGAACAACAACAAAAAAATGCCCCTCTTTTTAAAACATTTGAATGGTTGGTATCAAAATGTAAAACTTATTCATTTTTTTCAAAAAAATTAAAAAATGTATATTTATATGTAACAATAAGCAAGAAGACAAAACACATCAAAAACCGGAAAAAGAACTCTTCAAAAAAAGACAAGAAGTAAAAAAATAGAAAGGGGTGGAAAAAGTGATTGAATCCCTTGTCATGCAAATAGATTTGGTGGAAAAAAATACCTTCATCTTCAGCACCGTCATTATCACCTAAATCATCTGTTTGTTTCTTTGTAAGGGGACCTAGGATTGAGAACGGAGAAATGGAGGGAAAAAAAAAGACAATTCAAGAATAAACAAGACTGAGGGGAAAAAAATAAATGTAAATACTAAAATTATCAAGGATATTTCCAAAAAGAGTAGGGAGTGTTTAAGTCAAAGTTGATTACCTACTTTTTTTAAGAAGAAAAAAAAAAATCTCTTTTTCCAAAATATCTCATAGAAGATTTGATATGTGAATATATCCATCATAAATAAATAAAAAAAAATACATTATGGTTTAAAACTCAAGTTATAAGCAAAGAAAATGATTTTTTAAAATACCCACTGCATACAAAGCAGTAAAGAATTTTATTCACTCAAAAAACTTAATTTATTCAGTGTCTTTTCTAATTAAAATTGGTAACAACAATTTAAAAAGTAGGCTAAAATTCTTTAATTTGAGACAACATAATAATATTAGGAAAAATATAAACATTAACATTTTTAAGTGAATTTTTTTCATATTCTTTTGTATTTTGTGAAAGCATTAACTCTTGGGTTTTACACATTTTTATATCATACATTATTCAAAACTGTGACTTTTAAAATTACTTGTCATTACACAAATATTTCCCCATGTGTTTTGATTAAATATTAGCTGTGGATTTAAGGCATTTGCAAATAGCACAAATGTATGAATAGATAATCTCATCACTCAGTAGAGCAAAGATACTATCAATGGAAGGCAGTCTTTTGCTTTTTAGGGTAGTTACAGAGTCAGGGCTTTTATTTCATAATCAATTTAGAAATTATGCCCTAGTGCAATTTTATGCCCAATATAGTTATTTATAATGGGATCATAACTTAGGATAGTAATTGTATTAAAACACTGTGAATGTTTAATAAATGTTTTACTGTACTTTACTATTTTGCTAGAATAAAGGAGCACACCAAAGGGGAAGTCAAGTGCCATAAGAAAGTAATTTTAAGTGTCACAGAATTGACATATTCAGCCCCCCAAAAGCAAGTGAAGCCCCATTTCTTTTTGTTTCTACAATCACTTAATTTGTATGATATTTCATGCAAAAAGCACTCATTGCAAACACAGGACATTCAAATTAAAACACAGCCAACCACATAGCAGTAACAAGAGACTTTTGTCATGCATAAAATAAGTCATAGAATAAGGAGGGGAAAAAAAGACTGCAAGTTATGTGTTGATTTTAATATAAATAGTAAAGGAGCAAGCATTAACTGTTAAGTACATTTCATAGGGAAGGATTGTTACACATTTTTTGAGAAAGATTTCTAATTGTATTCAACAATCACTATTCATTATGTTTGTAATTCACAACAATATCCAGTATCACAACCTTCACAGAATAAAACACACCAACCCAGAAAACAGAAAGAAAAACTTAGATATAATACAATTATGCTTCATCTGCTTAGAGACATAACTTTGAAAAGTATTAACTACTGACAAAGATCAAAAAGACTGGAAATGGAGAAATGGATAATGTAATTGAAAGGACCTCTACTGACTACTCGGTTGTGAGGTCATGGTTTTAAGGTCATTCCAAATACAAACAGAGGAGCTGTACACAATAATTTAAGTGATTTACTTTTATAGTCACTCCTGCAAGTAATCATTCCAATAAGAGAAAATGGATGAAAGTAATAGTTTATATTAAGGGCACTCAGGTACAAGTTCACAGAAATCTATATTTTTTTATGTCTCTGTTTAAACACAAAAAGAACCCTCAGTATTATTTAATGCTCATGCAACAATATTGTTATATATATGAAAAATAAAAATATTTTAATTTAGACATAAAAATTGCTGTTACCAAAACTATATGTGAAATATTTCAAATTTTAAATCTATGTTTTTTATTGTTTTTGACAGAGAGAGAGATACAGAGACAGAAAGAGAACTGAACTGGGGGAACTCCCCAGTTTAGCACATGGGTTGGCACGGGCGGGGATTCGATCCTCGGTCCCCAGCGCTTCAAAGTGAATGCTTAACCCACTGGGCCATCCCGGCTTCCCTTCAAATTTTAAAACATGCAAAATATCAAACTTAAAATATTATATTTGCATACTTTTTATTTTTCTGTAATTACCTAAAGTAGTAAATGAATAGACATCAACAAATATAATTCTTGCATTTTTATTTTCAAAGACTCTATGTAGAAGTTATTTGTTTTATTTACTGGTTAATAACACCGATTAAGGGCACAGGTAATTATTTATTGCTGCCAAACCACTATCTACTTTCGCATTTCAGTTAAATTACTTAATTTTCAAAATTCTTAACTATATTAAGAAACCATTAATATGAGCTCAACATTTTTTGCATAATCATCAGCTCACTAATATTGGGTGACACGTGAAAAAATTATCACAAATAAAGTTACTCTCTTCATTTTGTGTAGGACTTTATAAGATCTCTCTCTTGGACAATTTAGGTGGAAGTGTCTTTCTTTCACCTTCTAGGGTACCCAAGGCAATTTACATGACTTCTTTGGGAAATCCTTCAGGTTCTGCAATTACGAGACTATAGTTTTATATACTTTGCACACAGACAGAATCGCTAGCTCTCGATCCACATGAGATGTGATAGTAAGAGAATTTTTATTAAAACTTGATCTCCAACTTGTTTGAATATGGGACATAGTTCGCAGTTGTTATTTGTAGAGAAGCTATGGAAATGATACTGTGTATACAATCAGAATTTTTCAATGGATGAAGTAATTGACCTAGCTTTTTGCTACAGATTTATTATCAGCTTCCCGGGTCAATCATTTCACCCATTGAAAAATTCTGATTGTATACACAGTATCATGTCCATTATCACTCTTAGGTAGGATAATGATTACATATGTCCATTGCATGGGACAAATAAATCTGAAGAGTTAGAAACATACAGATACTGCTTCAGCATCATAAACAGATGAAGACATCATTATCATAGAGAATAAACAAGGCAAGTTCTCCCAACTAAAGAATTTCATTTACTGAGTACTAAATAAAACCTTATTTTTTAGATGATATTAATTTGTTCCCAAAGTATGGGCTCCAGCAATGTTTTTTATTTCAGCATAACAGTTTTCCTAATCTCAATATTTTTTTTACACATCTGATTTTTAAAGTTTCCCTAAGAAGAAGAGGGTTGACTACAGTTTTTGGCAAAACTGACTTCACAAAAGGAAGAAAAGAGATTTATTTTATCTCTTATGCCTAAAGGCACTGAGAATAAATATCTGAGAGGGTCCATGGATGCAAACTGAGAAACTCAATATTGGTTTCTCTGAGAAGTCTCAACAGAGTTAACACCTGCTAGTGTATTAGAGAAATAGATTCCTACATGATTTCAACATTCCTTAATCCCAGACTGAAAACAGTCCATTGCTCTGAACTCCCTTATGTCAACCAACCTTTTGGCTTCCTTGGGCCACACTGAAAGAAGAAGTAGTATCTTGGACCACACATTAAATACACTAGCACTAATGATAGCTGATAAGCTAAAGAAAAAAAGAAGAAGAAAAAGAAAAATCTCATAAAGTCTTAAGAAAGTTTAGACATTTGCATTGGGCCGCATTCATAGTCATCCTGGGCTGCATGCCACCTACAGGCCACAGGTTGGACAAGCTTAGTCTAGATTAGAATATCAGGAACTCTGGCTCTAAACTGTTAGAATTGATATAATTATTGACATTAAAATTTGTAAATAGAAGTAAAATATTGGAAGAGGTAATTGTCATTAATTTTCTTATGAATATGAGGCAACCACGTTTTAGAGGCCATGCATGCTTTGCAAGTTGATCAACATGATTTTTTCCAAAGGGTAAAACATTTATCCTTCAACAGAACTAACAATCATTAACAACATTCCAACCCCAGCTTATGTCACTTGTAAGCTACAAATAGTGCATTTTCATTGCCAGCAGTTTCCATGTGTATCTTAAAGCACGAAAATATAAAGCAAGTGAGTCCTCTAAAACCTGAGCGTAGAAGTGATTTATTCTACCTTGAAACACTATAGAGTATGTACTCCTTGAAGAATGCACACATAACTCTCATTAGAGTTAATAAATAGGAAAGTAGACCTCATGTCATTTTGAAAGGAAGTGAGAGTAATTACTATATTTTATATCTCTTATAGGCAATAAATAGATTCAATGGTGAAACAACAGGACAAAGGAAGGTAAAGAGAACTCCTAAATGAGTTCAAACCATGAACTTTGAACTCACTTAAATCCAAAATAGTTCTTTTGCCATTAATGTAAGTATGATTCAAAATATTGGCCTCTCCAATTACATTCTGTCATTTCAGAATATGACCAGGTGACTTTTATTTTTTAAAAATGGAATAAAAATATAAGCATTTCTCTGTAGTTAACAAGAGCATAATTATGAGCTCTGAAATAATTATCCAACCATATTAATGCTGCTTTTTATCATTCTCTTTGATGAAGGGCTAATATATTTTAGGTCTCAAATACAGTAGAACTGATTATAAATTCCTTCATTACTGATTCAATTTTGCAGAAATTATCTGTGCTTTGTGTCACACATATCTGTAAAAAGGTAAGTAGGTTGAGGATATTACTAGCTTGGAGGACTAGCCACGAGAAATGTGTCCTCATAAGAGAAGAAACCTTTGAAATTTTTTGGATTATTTAGAACTCTAGGCTCCAGTGAGTCCCATCTTGTTAGATGGAAAGTCTCAGTTAATGACTTTATTCTCCTCTTTCCCTGCCCTCTTTATGCAGCAGCCTTTGAGATAAATAGACTCTAAAGAATTCCTATGGTCATTTCCACAGAATGGGAGAATCCAAAGAGGTTGCCATTGATATTCTGGAAAAACTGAAAGCAGACTAAGGCAAAATCTTTTCATGGTTGTTCTTAGGACAATATTTAGTTTATAAAATTAAGGCCAAGGGTGTATAAAACCTACTATATGTGTTTCATATGGAGAACAATGCCAGAATCCATAAAAAAATTAAGGCCAAGGGTGTATAAAATCTACTATATGTGTTTCATATGGAGAACAATGCCAGAATCCATAAATTTACTTTTAAAAAAGTATATTACCGTATTTTATTTTTTCTAACTTGATAAATATTAAAATATAATAACTTTAAGAAATTAGATATGGGGAAGTATGGATGGCTAAGAGGGTAAACCGTTTGCTTTGCAGCCCGAGGACTGAGAATCAAATCCCAGCCCCGGCCCGCGTGGACCCATATGCTGAACTAGGGTGTGCTTCCCATGAAGGAGGCCCCCAGTTTGGTTCTCAACTTCCCAGATCGGCCTCCAGGTTGAGGGGGCATGCTTCATATGTGGGAGGCCCCCAGCTCAGTTCCCACTCTGCGCAGTTCCGCCCACCTGTGTGGAACTGAAACCATGTGGAAAACTGATGATGGACAACTATGGAGACTTCTCTGGGCCCTTCCCCTTTTCTCTGTCTCTCTCTGTCTCTGGCAAAAATCAATAAAATAAATCTTTAAAAAAAAAATTAGATATCACAGCAGTTGTCATTGCAAAACTACTGAATTTTCCCCATTGAAATTTAGTCAGTTTTATATAACAGCAGTGCATACCTCTTGAATACACAGAAATGAGTGAAGGTAACTGATTTGGAATAATACTTATTATTTTGATATTACTGCAGTTATGAAACTAAAAGTAATCACAAGTCTTAAACTATAGATTATATGAACAGATATAATGAGATATTGAAAGTAAACTTTTGAAAAATAGATAGTTTTCAAATGAATACATATCTGTGCAATTTTGGTGGCACTACTACATCATTCATGATGTTTGAGTATCTTTTAGGTGAGTTCCATGTTTAGGCTAGTGGCTCATATGTATACATGCGATTGAAGAGACCAGCTTCCTAAAGTATGAGAGCAGCAGGCATGTGTTATGTTTTTCTTTGTGTTGGAAAAAAACATCTACATGAATATAAAACATGTTCCCTCAAACAATTCTTCAGAGGTAGAGCAGAGCTCAGAACATAATTTTTGAGAAAATAAGAATCTGATGTTAAAATAACAAAACATAGAAAAGAAATCTTCTCTGGCTAAGTATATTGAGAACAAAAGGTTCATTTATATTTATAAGAAAGATAAGTTTTTTCTTTATAAAAATTATCTTAATTAACAATACTTTGAAGTCAAAAGCAATCTTATATAAATAAAAGTGATAGGCATCTGGAGAAAAGTATTTAGGTGAATAAAAAGTAAGTAAAATAGGCAACCCCTAATCTGAGCATCACCAAATTTGCATATGTGTCTTACTTTTTTAACACTATATTTGTCTGCTTTTTTCTTTAAATGTAGATGCAGGTAATACTGATGTAGTATTTTTTTTAAATATTCATTTTTATTGTTTTTGACAGAGAGAGATAGAGAGAAGGGGGAGGGCCTAGAACAGTCTCCATAGTTGTATATCATCAGTTTCCAACATGGTTTCATTCTACACAGGCCGGCAGGGGCCTTGCAGGACAGGAACTGGGCTGGGGGCCTCCCCCATGGGAGGCATGCCCCCTTGAGCCAGGGGCCGAACTGAACTGAAGGCATATCTCATGGAAAGCACACCCCAGTTCAGCTTATGGGTCCCTACGGGCCAGGGTTGGGATTCGATCCTCAGTCCTTGGGACAGCAAAGCAAGCACTTAACCTGCTGAGCCATCCCACCCTCCCTGTGCAGTATTTTTACAGCTTGAAACATGTCCCAATAATGTTTCTTTCTAATCTGGGGAAATATGGCTGTGTGCTGTATAAAGCCTTCAGTAGTTTGTAAAGACATACTCACCGCTGCTTTTCACACATTACCCAGAGATGCACCTGAAGTATGCTTAGGTGCCACCAGAGATATCTCAGCAAGGCTTGAGAACTGATATGGCATCAACAGTATGACCTCTTTGGCATGGCTGCAGTATTCAGTTATCCAGCCATTCAACAAATATATATTATGCAACGTACTCACAATACATGGTGAACAATACAGGCAAGACCCTTGCCTGTAAGCAAATTAATTGTGTCAGAGAAAGAGGCATTGAACAAATAATCACACACATAAACATGTACTTACAAAGAAAAAAGTCTTGGTGTTATGAGAGGTTATACTAAGCTGAGCTTAGGACGTTTTCATTGAGTAAGTACAGTGTGGCCTGAACACTGCAGAATAAGTCAATACTAATCAGGCAAAGAGGCTGAGGATGGGTACAAATAGTGAGAAGAAGATTATCACCAAGAAAAAATAGCTGTGAAAAATTCCTAAAATGAGAGGGGCCTCAAAGTGAGTGTGGTTGGCATACAAGGAATAGAACAGAGAACAGTGGGAAATTAGAATGGAGAGCTAGACAGGAATCAGTCAGAGCCTACATTAGCTCATCTACACTGAAGATTTTTGTCTTAATCCTAAAAGCAACAAGAAGCCCTTTGAAGGGATTAAGGATACATTGGTAAACTCTGGCTTGAGTTTTAAACAAAAAATCAGAAAGAGACAAAGTTATTTTAATAAAAATTTTAAAAAACATATAAAAATATTGTATTTTTATACGATGGTCTACATTATGCTGTCTTCAGATGAGCATAGTCTTACTAGAAGGAATTAAATGATGAAAGAGGAGTCTATAATATCTTATTCTATTTCTGTTTGCAAATAAAATTAATATCACCACAAATTAAAATCTAAGACTTCAGGTACATACAAATCTTCATAAATATTTAAAATGTTTTCTATTAAATTTGTATTTAAAGTTAAATTTAATTTGCCTAAAGAATTAACATACTGAGAATGAACATACCCTAATTTTTCTTACACAAATAAAGATATTCCACAAACCATTTCTACTTGAATATCTCACCCCCCAGTTCAGTACAACAAGGATGCCCATCATGCCCATCTAAATGGCCAGTTTTACTTCCCACACAAATTTTGCTTTTAGAGTTATAACCCCTTTCTCCTCTGTTTCTAGACTCTAAGTCTGGAAATAACCTTAAAGCATTTAATTCCCTCTTCCTCCCTCTGGTCTTAGCCAGATTTTTTTTTTTTTTATGTGTTTTTAGGAGAAGCTGGGATGGCTCAGTGAGCTAAGCACTCACTTTGCAGCCGTGGGGACTGAGGATTGAATCCTGGCCCCAGGACGAATATGCTGAACTGGGGAGTGCCCCCAGTTCAGTTCTCACCAGGGTGAGACCCCGGCCCAGTTCCTGCCCTGTGCAGCCCTGCGCCCACCTGGGGAATAAAACTATGTGGAAAAATCGATG
>PVKE010048573.1:0-11543 GCA_004027555.1 Craseonycteris thonglongyai | reverse complement strand
ACCTTACTTAATCTTGAAATATTTTTGAAACTAACATTAAAATATTTTGGAACTCTGAAGTTCATAAATCTCAATTTTCAAAATGTTGCTTGAAAGCCTTCTTAGTAAATGAGCAGAGTTTAATATAAATGCCTACTGTATTTTAATATATAAATATAAGATTAGAAATTTATAAACATTAAGCTTGTTAAAATAGTCTTTATGGAACAAAGAAGAATTTATATTTTACACTGAGTATTCTCTATATAGCCTATTGCCTATACACAGAGTTAGACTTACCTTTGAATGAAATTGGAGAATGTTATTTTTTGGAGGTTTGGTTTTTTTTGTTTGTTTTTTGTAGAACAGGTGATGGAGTAATAAGGAAATGAATTAAAACAGAGGCAGTAGGAATGGAGAAGAAATACAGTTTGGAAAGTATTTGATAGATAACTTGGTTTGGCTTGGTGACTAACTGGATGTGGGGATAAAGGTGAGAAATTAGTTATGATAGGATATTCATTGGTGGTACAAATGCAAAATGCATTCAGGACAGGAGCAGAAATAGCAGTTCTGTTTTTGATTTGTTAGAATACATTTATCTCTAACAATGAGGAGCAGATGGGGACATTAAGTAAGATATGCTGGCTATTATATACATAGAGGACATAGTTGAACAAATGGAATCATTCAGGAAAGACTCCAGTCAGAACAATGTGGAATACGAAACTACGGGCAACACAAACTCTTAATAGGTGATGATGGACAGAAGACAAAACTGAAGAGGAGCCAGGGAAGACATAAAATGGAAGGGGTCTATATGAGAAAACCCACAGCAGTTCAGTTTCATAGTAACCAAGCGACTAGAAAGTTTTAGGAAAAAGAAAGTGACTGAGGTGCCATAATGTAGCAGGTAAACCCAATCAAAATAATATTAAACAGTTGCTACTAAACTTGACATTTGAGAGTTCACAATAAGTGTCTAATGAGATGTTACTCATTTCAAAAATGTTTGGTAGCAGAAGTCAAATTTCAAGGGCTGAGGAGAAATAGATACTAATGAGGAATGGCAACGGTAGGAATGATTCAAGATTCTTAAGCGACTTGACAATGGAAAAGATTTGCTATCAGCTGGAGGCAGTGAGGTGGGAAAGGGGAGTGGAGAATGCACAGTTAAGTTTGTTTATAGGTGAAAAGGGAGGAAGTAATGGAATGGTATAGAAAAATGAGTATGAGGGAAAACATGAAATGGGATTAAAAACCTAAGTGGATAAATTGGACTTGGATATACAAAGTAACTCTTAGAAGACTAGAGGACTCCTTGTGTTATACAACATTTGAGATCAATTTTCTCCATGTTCTAAGAGGCAACTTTTGTGTTGATAGTGAGGAAGTTTAGGGTCACAAAGAATAATGAATATTCTGGACTGGTGGGAGGGAATGCCTCAACTGGTGAATTCTGGGTTGATTGACCTTGTTTTGCTCCTAAAAAACAATCACATTATACCAATGCAGTATTTTACCTACTTTCTTCTTATATGCTTTGCAATTTCTTAATCTAGTGTTATATTTAGGTATGCTGTTTTCATTTTGTTGTTGGCTTTTTCCTCCTCCCTTACCTTTTTCTTTTTGGCCTTTTATTCTTCCTTACCTTTTGCTGCTACAATTCCACGTATAGCCCATTACTAGAATCCCATGTGTATATATAAAAACACTTGGAAAAGTGAAAATCATGGCAAAATGTCCTTATTAGAGGACAACAGTTTTTCTTTTATTATCAAAGAAGCATATATTTAATATATTTAAAAGAGCTTATAAAAATTAAACTTCTTTCTCTTGTTATAGGCTTTAATATCTTTATTTTTGTTGTATTCTAGTAGTTGCCCAAGGACCTTTTTCTTATATGTCCTAAAATGAATGTTATTTCCTGCTTTGGATTCAGTTTTTCTTTATTTTTTTTAATTTTCAGAGAGTTTAGAACATATTACATTATTAATTTATTCTTTATTAATTCACTTCACTTGTCTCCCTACAATATTGTAAAATCTTTGAAGACAAGTTCCTGTTGAAAAAGGTTAGCTAAATATTTATCACATGGTTGACTTAAAAAAATATTAGCTCTTTGATCCTTCTCTCTTTCTTTCCTCACATTGTGTGTGTGTGTGTTTTGTTTTTGTTGTTTTTTGTTTTTTTATAGTGAGCTAAACATGGGACCTATCACATACAAGTTCTGGTACATTCCATTTGAATCCGTTGTTAAAATTGTGTTTCCTTGGAGGGAACTAGATGTTTTGTGAAGCTGCTAAGTAGCTTACTTCCTTTTTTTTTTTTTTTTAAGATTAACTTTTAATTGGTTTTTGAGAGAAGGTGAGAAAGAGAGAGAGAGGGGGGTGGGGAAAGAGGGAGAGAGAGAAGGAAGGAGGGCCAGGAGCAGTCTCCATAGTTGTACATCATTAGTTGTGACATGGTTGTATTACACACAGGTGGATATGGGGCCACATAGGGCAGGAACCAAACCAGAGGCCTCCCACATGGGAGGTGAGACCCTTCACTGCTGAGCCATCTGGGTTGTCACCAGTTGTGCTACAGCTCAGCACATGGGTTTGCACAGGCCAGGACCAGGACTATAACCCCAGACTTTGTGATTGCACGGCAAGCTTTCAACCACTGTTCTTTCTCAGTATCCCTGCTAGCTAACCTCTTAATTATTCCTATTAATCGTTACTTTTTCATCACTCTCTGTAATTTTACATGTAATTTTTAACTAGCTATAATTTTTTTCCAAGTTTCTAAATCTCTTGCTACTTGAGATGTATTATTCTCTACCTCAAAATTGTTATGGGAAGAGGACCTACTTCCCATGTGATAGGCTTAAATTGCCATATTCTTGTACTAGGAAGCAGGTTTCAGAGTGAATCTTGGCCAGTTTCACACATAGTAAAGATTTTGTTTGGAGAGAGAAATGTGAGACTCTCTTTTGACTCCTGCGTATGCCTAACAACAATAACACCCTATTTCTAGAATGGCCGCAACTATGATTTTAGTGGAAATACCTGCTGCCCAATACTGTTGCAGACCTGCTGAAGAACAGTTATAATGCATAGAATGTCCTCTTTGGACTAATGTTGTATACAGCTTTTGCTGTGCAACCTTCTTTATTCTTGTCCATGCTGTTTAACCTGGTTCTTAAATTTTGCTGTTATCTCAATGAGTTGAATAATGGGTTTTGTTTTTGTTTTTTGACGTAATTTTTTAACCTAAAGTAGTAAGAGTTGGTTTCTGTTAGTCATTGTAGATAATGCTGATTGGTATATCTAGATAACTACATCATTTTTATTTTATTTTTGTTCTTTTGTTTAACATGACTTGTTCATTGTGATAGTTTTATATAGTTTTGGGATATCTAAATTGGTATATAACTAAATAATTTACTTAATGTTAGATCTAGCTAGGAGGCAAATTTTATCTTTCTATGTAGTGTATTAATAAAGGTTTACCATAATTTTAATCATAGATTGTATCAATAGTATATATTTCAGAATTTTGTTATTTTGTTCATTTTTAATCTCAGTGTTTTATTAATATAAAGCTAGGAGATTCTTAACACAATTTTGTAGAGATAATTAGAACAAATTAGAGTTCATTTAAACTATCCTAATTAAATTTTACTTGTGCCATAGTGTTAAAATACTTTGTGGGCATTTGGTGTTCACTCTTTGCAAAATGAGAAAATATAATCTTGTCATTGGTTAACATAGCCAGTGTCTAACTAAATTTAGCTGAGTCTTGTCCTATTTTACAAGTTCTCCCTCATCCAAGTTGACTTCCATTAGCCACTGTACCATAATGGCTTGTGGGAAGACTGAACAGAATATTAAATTAATGCAAGCCATTTCTCAGTCATTTCTCATTCTCATAAAATGATTAAAGCTGATGTAAGAGGGCTCATTAAAATGGAAAACATTAGGTTCATTAAAAAGCCATTAAACCATCTCACTTCTCTGATTTATTTTATTGTAACCTTATTTGGCCATTGTTGAAAAGTCACTGGACGTTTTTTTTTTTCTTCTTCTTGAAGAAATATTATTCAAAATATACACTCTAGCTTTTAATCTTAAATTCTTCGTACACTACTGTTGCTTGGTTTATAATACTTTGAGGCCAGCATGTGACTACCACTATTTGGAAATCAGCTAACAGTATTCAATTAAAATGGATTTACCTTCTAATATTTATTTTAGTTATTCTTTTCTTTTTAATTTTTTTATTCCTTTTTTTTTTGAGAGAGAGAAAGAGGTGAGAGAGAGACAAGGTGGGAGGGCCCAGAGCATTCTCCGTAGTTGTACATCATTAGTTGTGACATGGTTATTTTAGTTAAACTGCAGAAAACTTCTTTATCTTTTACCCTGTATTGTGTAACGTTGAAGCATGACTACATATACAGACAAAGCGCAAGCCCATTGGTCATTTTATGATAATAATGAGAGTTTTGCTAACCAACCATAATTTTTGTTGCTGAACCAATAAAATATCTAACCTGCAAAAATATATCTTCATAAAAAGTTTCAGTTTATGCAGGCTGTGCTTTAAATATGATGCAATTAGGATGCTGTGAGCCCTTTCCTTTTTTCCTTAAGAATGTTTTCTTAATATGTCTTTGCAAGTACAGATCCAAATAAAACTGACTTGTTTTAAATAATAACAACATACATATTATATTTAGAATTTATATGGAAGAAATATACATTGTAAGATATACTTGTATCAGGAAAAGTAACACTAGCCTAAGTAATAAAGAAGTACTGAAATGTCAGTGGCTTGTTCCTAATGTCAGTCTCATGCTTGTTTGGGTAGTCTTTCTCCTTCTTATAATGGTGCCTTCTGGAATGTGTTGGACTGCATCATGTACTGCACATATTCTTTCTCAGATAAGAACTCATTGCATGTAAAGCCTGATTAAAGCATGCATATGAGGGCTGCCCAGAAAGTTCCCAGCCATGTAACTGTTCTTGTATTATTGACAATGGCTGGATGGTTTTCAGATGGCCCTCATATTAAAGCACAACACTTTTGATATAACCTATGGGACTCTGAAGAGGCCATTTTTGAAAAAAACTCTGTAGCTCCCAGAGTGGGTAAAGCAACAACTCAGCTTCAATTTGTCCCTCTGCCCCATCCTGTTTCTGTTCTACAGGTGTTGTTGGTCCTAGACACTGCTTAACAAACATCCACACCGCACTCTATCTCCGAGTTGGCTTCACAGAAAATCCAGTCTTCATTGTCGACTGGATAGTCTTCACTATCGAGGCAGGAAAGGAGGGAAATGGAGAGACATAAAGATTATAAAACGCCACAACCCCAAAGTGACACATCATGTCTACTCACAGTCTATTGGCCAGAATATAGTCATACGGCACCAAAGGGACTGCCAGGTGGACTGTGGAAATATAGGAAAACATAGGAACTCTCGCTGACCACTGTCACCACCGTTTGCTCTCACTAAAATGTCATTTTTGACAGAGTTAAAATATTGTTCCTTATTGTACTTATTTCAGACTCATCTTTTTTTGTTTTTTTTAAATATATTTTTATTTATTTATCTATTTTTGACAGAGAGAGAGAGAGAGATACAGAGACAGAGACAGAGAGATAACTGAACTGGGGGAGCTCCCAGTTCAGCATATAGTTCCACATGGGCCAGGGTCGGGATTCGATCCTCGGTCCCCGGCGCTGCAAAGTGAGCGCTTAACCCACTGAGCCATCCCGGCTTCCCCTCAGAGTCATCTTGATGGCCAAGTTTTTTGGGATTTTATAAGAAATATTTTAGTCCCTTTGTGGTGACGATTTAAATTATTCCTTATACTCAACATGTTTTCTTTCACAGTCTTTCCACTGATGTTTTGGCCTGTGTCAAAAATGAAAATCATTGAATTGACATTTTTTATCCCATAATGAGTCATAACCTAATTAGATAACATTATACCTACTCAGAATCCTTTTTTTTTGATATTTTGTTAGAACATGCTGTCTCCCACACAATTAGTGAACCAGATTTTGTGTTTGTGGCATTGCAAAGTAGTAACTGTGATCCTGATGGTCATACTAACAAAGGAAACTAAAATAATAATTAAAAATTATGGAGAACTAGCTGTGTGATAAGCCACAATCAGAAAGGTACGAGGTATGATTAAAAATATATGGTGTTTAATTGAAAATATTATTATAGTCAAAGACACATTGACATGAATCCCTCTCAAAATTCTCGCCCTTACTTCCAACACACTTACCCCTTCATTCTTGCCAGTTTATGAAGCCGTTCTGGACGTCTTCTTTTGTGTCTTGATTTGCACTGATGTCCTGAATCGATTCAGGTCACACATAGCTAGGTATGGCAATTTCTGTCAGATGAAAACGTTATGGTGTGTCCTTGTCCCCCTTACTCATTGGATGTGGCAGCATGAGACTTCTGACTCCTAAAGTCAAAATGACTGTGAAAGGTAACATTTTAAATCAGTTCAGGAAATTGAGGCAGCCACACTAGCACAACAGAAGACACTATTGAGGAGAACTTCCAGAACTGCTTCAGAAAGCGGCAGGAACAATGGAATGAGTTTGAAGTGAGAGGGAGTATTTTAAGGCAGGGGGATTAATGGCAATGTGTCTTTTACTGTAACAGTTTTTTTTTTTTATTTAAACATTCAATTGTATTATTTGATCATACCTCATATGTAGTATTATTGTTCCTATCATTACAGCCTTTATAATCTCCTGGAAAGCCTTGCTATCCTAAATGATTTTTTAAGTGTTGCATATGTTAAGATTTGATCTTTTTTGCTGTAAAGTTCAGTGGGTTTTGACAAATGTAGAGTAACATGTATGTACCATGACAGCCTCAGAACGTTTTCACTGCCCTAAAAAATCTCCAGTATTTTACCTATTCAGCACTCCTCTCCTGTTCAATCTTCTGTCACTGTCTGATCTTTTTACTGTCTCAGTAGTCTTTTCTTTGCCAGGATGTCATATAATTGGAATCATACAACATGTAGCCATTTCGAGTAGGTTCTTTCAGTTAGCATTCAGCATTTAAAGTTCATCCAGATTGTTTGTGGCTTCATAGCTCACTCTGACAATATATCTCTTTAATCAGCATTTGTGAACCAGTCATGTTTAAAGTGATCCTTCTTATATATGGATTATATCTACCTTTTTGTAACTTTTCTGTTTATCGTGCTTATCCTTAGATTCCTACCTCCCCTTTTATCCTTTCTCAGGTTTAATTGATCATTTCACAATTTTATATAATTGATAAAATAAAAGTTTACCTATATTTGCATATTAATAGTTTCTTTTAAAACATGTAGTGGTTTCTCCTTTTTAAAATTACCCAGTAAATCTTCTATTTATTTTATTATATTTATTTTTTAATTAAATTTATTGAGGCAACATTGGTTGGTAAAAATGTCATAGGTTGCAGGTGTCCAATTCTGCATCACATCATCTATGTATTGCATTATGTGCTCACTACCCAGAGTCAGTTATTTTTTCATCACCACATATTTGATGCCCCCTTCCTACTCCCCACCCTCTTACTCGCTCTACCCCCCTTTACTGTCAGGTAACCACTAAACTATTGACTGTCTCCAATTTGAATATATATGTATGTATGTATATGTATATGTGTGTGGATATATATATATATATATATATATATATATATATAAAATATGTAATAAATATAAAATTATATATATATGTATATATATATTTTTTTAAGATTTATTTCATTTTTTGAGAGGAAGCGTGAGAGACTGAGACAGAGAAGGGAGGAGGGCCCAGAGCGGTCTCCATAGTTGTACGTCATTAGCTGTAAAATGGTTTCATTTCACACAGGTGGATGTGGGGATATGTGGAGCAGGAACCGAACTGGTGACCTCTCATATGGGAGGCAAGAATTTTGTTGCACCACAATTCAACATATGAGTTTGCATGGGCAGGGGCCGGGCATCCACCTCCAGACCTCGCAATTGTGAGGCAGGCTCTCAACTGCTGAGCTTATCCTGGCATCCCTAAAATATGTATTTTTAACTAATCCAAGTTCCACTTTAAATAACACTGTATTGCTTCACATGCAGTATAAAAGACTATTTCTATAATCATTAAGTATGTGATTAGTATTATTTCAACAGTTTTAGATCAAGAATTTAAAAAAATACAAGATTTCATTTTTTTCTTCAGTTATTTCTTTTTTGATGCTCTACTGTTTATGTTGTAGTTTTACATTTATATCATCTTCCTTCGGGAAGCCGGGATGGCTCAGTGGGTTAAGCGCTCACTTTGCAGCGCTGGGGACCGAGGATCGAATCCCGGCCCCGGCCTGTGCTGAACTGGGGAGCTCCCCCAGTTCAGTTCTCTCTCTCTCTCTCTGTCTCTGTATCTCTCTCTGTCAAAAAATTAATAAAATAAAAACTTAAAAGTATATCATCTTCCTTCATCTTAAGAACTTTAAGCAGTTTTTACACGGTTGTTCTGTCATCAAATTTTGTTAGTTTTTTGTTCAAGAAAGCCTTCTATCTCTTTCACTTTCAAAAAAGATTATAGAATTTTAGGTTTGTGATTGTTTTTTTACAACACATATATGTCACTCTCCTCTCTTCTTCCTGCATGGTTTGTGAAGAGGAGTCCACTGTAATTTTTATACTTCCTTCTGTAGGTAAGTTGTTTTTATTATTTGGCTTCTTTCAAGACTTCCTTTTTCTCTTTGTTTTTCTACAGTTTGAATATAATATGTCTGGGCATATAGTTTTTGGCCATTATCCTGTTTAGTGTTCTTCAAACTTTCTGAGTTTGTTGTTTGCTGTTATTCATTTTGGCAATTTTTTTATAACTCATATTTCTTCAAATATTTCTTTTCCCTCATTTTCTCTTGTTTTTTTTTTACCATCTGTTATAGCAATTATAAGTATATTAAAACTTTTCAAATAGTCTTACTTTTGTTTTTAATATTTTTTTTTTTTTGTCTGCATTTCAGTTGGAATGTTTCTGTTGATCTACAAGGATTGTCTGGATAGTATCCAGCCATGTAACCATTCTTATTATGTTGACAGTGGCTGGATATTTTTTTGTACAGCACTTGTATTTTAAAATTCATTTCTTATTTTCTCTGTCATGACTAGTTCTGATATGCCCATCAAAGACATTCTTCATTTTTGTTTCAGTGTTTATTTCTATATTATCTTTTGATTCTTTCTTAGAGTTTCTATCTCTGTGCTTTTCCAATTATTTTCATTATTCATCTATTCTCATATACTATTCACATTTTTCCTTAGAGCCCTTAATACAGTCATCATAATTATTTTGAACTACCTGACTGAAAATTCCAACATCTGTGTCATATCTGAGTCTGGATGCTTGCTTTGTATTTCAGACCATGTTTATCCCTTGTCTTTTAGCATAATATTATTTTTTTGGTGAAAGCCTGACATCATATATCACATAATAGGTGGTAAATAGACCTTTTGCATGAGATTTTAGGTTAGTCTCGCAAGGGTGTGGATAGTGTTTCATGTTTGCTATAGGTATAAGTACCAGAAGCTTCACATTCCTCTAGCGCTTTTATGTATTTTTTTTCTCTGCTGTTGTCTTTGGGCTTCAATAAGAACTCTTCCTTAGAGTTAGTGTCTTACAGATCTTTCAACTGTAATATTCAACCATAATATATAGTTGTTGATTTGGATCTCTTTTGTTGTGGTGAAAAGGAGTGAAGAAGGAGATTCATTCTATAATCTTATGATTAAATCTCAGTGTTTTAATGGGCCTGTGTTTTTTGCCAGTGTGTGACCTTCACAAGTGTTTTTTAGATTTTTTCCCCTTAGATAAGGGACACTAAAGCCTGTTTGGGGGGAAGAAAACTTCCCCCAGCTAAGAGAACAATCTCATAGGATATTTTTCAGTAAAGATGAAGCCTTGTTATATATAATGCTCTGGGTATATTTTCAAATGGTTACTTTTTCTCTCTGCCACCAGAACCACAAAGCCTTTTTATTTGGCTCTTTTCTACTGAGAGAACCTATTAGGGGTTCTTTGAGGTAAATCCTAAAATTGTGTCCCCTATTTTTTGCTCTCTAACAAATAATGGTTCAAGGCTACCACATTAACTAGAGTATATAATGGCCTAACACAAGGGTGGGCACAGAGTAGTCACTGATTAATTATGAATTCCCTTTTCTTTCCATTTTCTCCTATGTAGATAATGAGATACGGTCAAATCTCTGAGGTAGTAATATACTATATCCCATTATCTCTCTTTCTGTCTCTTGCTTTTTATCTCTCAATAATTATTACAACAGAGTCATTTTAGTACTGTGTAAGTCCCCCAAACCTCATATATGAGTATCAGTCATGGTATTACAGGCACCACTAAAAGTTATTATACACTACATTCTTCTACACAGTGAAAATAAATCAAAGTTAAATTGTAGTAGAAGGAAAGCTTTATTCCTGATTGAAGAAACAAAATCATAAAGTCTATGTTCCAAAAAATGATATCTCTAAGTATTCTGTTCATCTGTGAGTAGTTACAGGGTAATTTGTAATTCTTTCAACAGTTTTAATACACAAAAACATTTGTTCTCTGATGATGATCTAAGGTGTTCAGTAGTAATTTAATGACAAAATTACTCTCCTTACTCTAGAAATCCTGAACTCCAAAAACTTATTCATAACATAGAATTAATGACAGGAAATAGAAAACTTAAAGAGAAAATATAATAACATTTTATGCTGGGCAATAGCCATAAACATAGTGGGTTAAAACGACATATTTGTGATCTCCCACTTTTTGTAAGTTGGGATTGCAGGATTGCACTGCTGTCTTGTGTCTTGAGTCTCCGTCAAAGTGTAGACCAGGCCTCGGATTGGGGAAAAAGGGTCCACTCCAAGCTCCTTCAGATGTCGGCTGTAGGATATAAGACAATTTGGTTTTTTGAAGCTAGCAAGAGAGAGAGAGAGAGAGACAGGGAGGGAAGGAAGAAGGGAGGGGGGGGAGAGAGAGAGAGAGAGAGAGAGAGAGAGAGAGAGAGAGAAAGAACTCTAGTAAGAAATCTTTTATACCTTAACATGATCATGAAGCTGACATTACATCATCACTTTCGCTGAATTCCACTGGTGATAAATAAGTGATAGGCCCTACCTGTAACCAAGGTGGGGCCTATTTGTATTATGCAAAGCCTAAATGAAAGGTACAGAGATTATTAGAAGTTACCTTAATATCTGTCTACCACAAATGTTAGCCATAGCTCAGGTAACATTCAGTAGATATAAAGCCTAGAAATTGCTGTTACACTTTGGGAATAGTAGCAGTTTCATTAAAAAAATAAAAATAGGGGAAAGCCGGGACGGCTCAGCGGGTTGAGCGCTCGCTTTGAGGCCATGAGGACCGAGGATCGAATCCCGGCTCCGGCCCAGGCAGGACCCACGTGCTGAACTGGGGAGTTCCCACAGTTCGGTTCTCTAACTGTCTCTGTCTCTGTCTCTCTCTCTATCTGTCAAAAAGTAAAATAGAAATA
>PVKE010048572.1:0-11542 GCA_004027555.1 Craseonycteris thonglongyai | reverse complement strand
ATAATCTTTTTAATGCATTGTTGTATTCTGTTAGCTAAAATTTTATTTAAGATTTTTGCATTAGTGTTCATCAGTGAGATTGGCCTATAGTTTTCCTTTTTGGTATTGTCTTTCCCAGGTTTTGGTATTAGGGTGATATTAGCTTCATAGAAAGAGTTGGGTAGTACTGCCTCCTCTTGAATTTTCTGGAGTAGTTTGAAGAGGATGGACATTAGTTCTTCTTTGAACGACTGGTAGAATTCATTGGTAAAGCCATCTGGTCCAGGCCTTTTGCCTTTGGGCAATATTTGGATAATTGTTTTAAGTTCCGTACTGTTGATTGGTCTATTTAGGTTATCCAAATCTTCTTGGTTCAGTTTAGGTAAACTATATGTTTCTAAAAATTTGTCCATTTCTTCTAGATTGTCAAATTTGTTGGCATAGAGTCTTTCATAATAATCTCTTATGATTGTTTGTATTTCTGCAGCATCAGTTGTAATCTCTCCCCTATCGTCCCGTATTATGGAAATATGAGATTTTTCTCTTTGTCCTTTGGTGAGCCCAGCCAGTGGTTTGTCGATTTTATTAATTTTTTCAAAGAACCAGCTCTTTGTGGCATTAATTTTATCTATTGTTTTTCTATTCTGAATTTTACTAAATTCTGCTTTAATTTTTATTAATTCTTTTCTTCTGCTGGCTTCGGGGGACCTCTGTTCTTCTTTTTCTAGCTCTATAAGATGAGATGTGAGGGTGTTTACTTGTAGTTTTTCTTGTTTCTTGAGATAGGCCTGTAATGATATAAATTTTCCTCTTAATACTGCTTTCGCTATGTCCCAGAAATTTTGGTACATTGTGTTTTCTTTGTGATTTGTTTCTACAATATTTTTAATCTCTTGTTTTATTTCCTCTTTGACCCAGTCACTTTTTAATAGCATGTTGTTCAGTCTCCATGTATATGTGGTTCTCTCTGCACTTGATTCTTTGCAATTGATCTCTAGGTTCAACGCTTTGTGGTCTGAGAATACACTTGGTATGATTTGGATGCCCTTAAATTTGGTGAGGTTGGAGTTAAGTCCCAGGATATGGTCTATCCTTAAAAATGTTCCATGTGCACTCGAGTAAAATGTATAGCCCTTTGTTGTAGGATGAAATGACCTATAAATGTCAAGTATGTCCATTTCCTGCAATGTATCATTTAAAGCTGCGATTTCCTTCTTTATTTTTTGCTTGGATGATCTGTCCAGTGTTGTCCGGGGGGTTATTTAGATCCCCTACTGTAATTGTATTTTTGTCAAATTCTCCTTTTAGATTTGTTAGTAGTTGCTTTATAAATTTTGGTGCTTCCTGATTGGGGGCATATATATTGACGAGTGTCATGTTTTCTTGGTGTATTGTCCCTTTTATCAAGATGTAATGTCCACCTTTATGTCTTATTATTTTTTTATCCTGATGTCTTTTTCGTCAAAAATCAGTATGGCCACTCCAGCTTTTCTCTGACTGCCATTTGCCTGGAGTATTGTTTTCCATCCTTTTACCCTGAGTCTATGTTTGTCCCTGCGGCTGAGGTGTGTCCCTTGTAGGCAGCATATGGTTGGATTTTGTTTTTTAATTCAGTCTGCTACTCTGTGCCTCTTTATTGGGGAATTCAGTCCATTTCCATTCAAGGTGATGATTGATATATGAGGATATCCTGTATCCATTTCTTCTTTCCTTTTTATTTTTTTTGTTGTCCCAACTTTTCTCCATTTATTTTGATTTTTTGATTCAGGTCGAATACCCTTTTTCAGTATTTCTTGGAGTGCCAGTCTTGAGCTTGAGAATTCCCTCAGCTTCTGTGTATCTGTAAAGGCCTTAATTCCTCCTTCATGTCTAAAGGTTAATTTTGCTGGATAGTTAATTCTTGGCTGGAAATTTCTCTTTTTTAATATTTTGAAGATTGGGGTCCACTCCCTCCTGGCTTACAGAGTTTCTGCTAAGAACTCTGGTGACAGCCTGATAGTTTTTCCTTTGAAAGTTATATTTTGTTTTTCCCTGGCAGCCTTGAGGATTCTTTCTTTGTCTTTTTTTTTTTTTATCTTCAGAACAATGTGCCTTGAAGAAGATCTGCTAGGGTCTAGGTCGGGGGTGGTGAACCTACGGCACGCGTGCCCAAAGTGGCATGTGGAGCAATTATTTCGACACGCAGAATTATTGTTGGTTTTTTTTGTTATAAAAATATCCTATGCCTCTTATAGACATAAAAATAATTGATACCTCTATCTCACTCGATGCTTTGGCACGTGAGTCGAGCGAGTATACTCTTATTTCATAAACTTTGGCACTCAATCGCCAAAAGGTTCGCCACCCCTTGTCTAGGTAGTTAGGGCTCCTGATTTCCTCTTAGACTTGGGGCTGTAATTCTTTCCACAGGTTAGGAAAATTCTCCTCCACTATATGTTTTAGTAGACTCTGAGAAGATTTCATCTTGCTTCCTTCTGGTACCCCTATTATTCTAATATTGTTCTTTCTGATGAAGTTAGAGAGTTCTTGTTGGGCCCTTTCATTTCTCTTGATTCTCATTTCCCTTTCTTCTTCCCTCTATGACATTTTCATGTTTCTATCTTTGATTTCACTCATCCTTTCCTCTAGCTGGTCTGCCCTGTTTCCCATGCTGGTCAGTTCTTTTTCAGTTCTCCGATGATGCCTTTTATTTCAAGGACTTCCCTTTGGTTCTGCTCTAGCTTCTCAATTTTATTGGTAAAGTACTCATGTTGCTTAGAAAATTTCTTGTTGAGGTCATTTAACTGTGTCTGGATATGTTGTCAGCATTGAGTGAGCTCTCTAAGTGTCTTGAGTATTGCAGCCCTGAATTCTGTTTCACTTAGATGTAATTGCAAGTGTGCAAGGTCCTTTACTAAAGAATGCCCCTGATCTTCTGGAGGAGCTTTGGATTCTGAGGTGTGCATTGTGTTTGACATGGTTCTTTTTGTTTTACACATGAGTATAAACATACATGAGTATGTTTTCCCTCTGGGGGTGTGCCTATCAGATGGGCTTCTTTTTATTTTTTCTTTTGGGCTCAGTTGTGGGAGGAGGAGATTTTGTGAGAGGGTTGGGGGAAGCAGACAGCTTCTGTGCCCTGGGGCACTTCAGGTTACTGTCTTAGCTGTTAGAAAGCAGGGTAATGAGGGTGTGGCCGGGGGTGGGGAGTGTGAGTAGGAGCTATGGTGGGCCTGAGACACAATAGTAGATTCCTCTTTCAGCAGGGGGGCTGGTGGTTCAGTGTGGGAGGGGCACGGGAGCTCAGGTCTTTCTTCCCCCTGCTTGGCTGCTTTTCCTTTAATCGCGTCTGTGAGCTGAGCCCGCAGGGCAGCGGCGGGAGTGGGCTGGGGCTTGGCAGAGGCCCAGTTGGCCACGTGAGAGGCGGTGCAGCCTCGCCCTGGTCAGCTACGCACCCTAAGCCCAGTCGTGCACTCGGGTGGCAGCACCACCGCCGCCGTCTGATCGGCAGCTCAATTGCAGGATGAGCAGCAGCACAGTGGTGGCCCGGTGGGCGAGGCGCTGAAAATCGGTCTCCCGGGGGCGTTGGCACTGTGGCAGCGTGGTTGGTGCAGTGCCGAAAACCCTGGGTGCACAGCCACTCCAGCCCTGCAGCTCTGTTGAGACCGCCAGATTCACTTTAAGCACGTCCAATGCAGCTATGCCCACTCAAGCCCCAGCCCTTACTCCAAGAGCCCTGTCTTCAGAAGGCGCTCCTTCACAGTCAATCTCCTCCGTAAATCAGGGGTGCTGAGCTGTTGTGGGCTGGTGCCCTGCTCTCACCCCTCCCGCCGGGAAGTGCAGCCGCCCTGCTCCACAGTCCCTGTTCCACTTTAGGCTCTGTGATCTGATTAGGGCACTGTGTGCTGTCCCTTGAGATCTGATGTTAAATTGTCCACAGTCTTGTGGGGATTCCACGCTCCCTAGGTCTCGGCTTCCAGCCCGCCCTCGATCCAGCTCCACTGTGACCATAGTCCCCCAATCCCCCTTTGTTTTTGCCAGCCCCATGCCGCGCTCCGAGTCCCTGTCCCCGAACCGCTGCTTCCCTTTCCCTCTCCCGCTTTCCCCTTTTTTCTCTAACCTTTGGGTGTTGTTCTGCATTGTGTGGTTCTCTTAGTTCAGGTTGCTTCTCAGGGTTTCCCCTGTGGATTCCCCTCTGTTCACAAGGCCCTTCCCAGGCAGTTATCGGCGTTCTCCTCTCATGCCGCCATATTTTCTCCTCTCTCTCTCTCTTTTTTTTTTAATTGCTTCTTTGCTTTTCTATTTTCATTGATTATTTTAGTTTGATGGTGTTTATAACTATTTTTTTCTGTTTTTTCTTCTTTTATTGTTATGTGTCCCAGTTCTGAGTTATTTTTCTATGGTTACCTTGAACTTTATATAAAAGAAAGTTCCATATATGCAGTGGTTCCTTTTCTTAAGGATGTGTCTTATCTCCATTCTCTTTGGAAACTTATGTCTTTACTTCCTCCCCTTTTTATATTTTTGTTGTTCCAGTTATCCCTATTTACTTTTACTTTTTGTTTTGGGTCCAATCGCCTCCTTCAGTATTTCTTGAAATGCTGGCCTTGTGCTGGAGAATTCCTTCTGTTTTTTGTATGTCTGCAAAAGTCTTTATTCCTCCATATCTAAAGGATAAGTTTGTTGGGCATAGGATTCTTGGGTGGTAATTTTTCTCCTTTAATATTTTGACTACTTTGTTCCATTCCCTCTGGCTTGTAGAGTTTCTGTTGAGAAATCTGATGATAGTCTAATGGGCTTTCCTTTATAGGTTATGGTGTTCTTTATTCTGGTTGCCTTGAAGATTCTTTCTTTGTCTTTGACCTATGACATCTTCAGTATAATGTGCCTTGGAGAGGGTCTGTTAGGATTCAAGTAGCTAGGGGTCTTGTTTCCTTCTTGGATTTGAGGTTCCAGTTGTTGTCATAGTTGGGATGTTCTCATCTACTATTGGTCTGAGTAGATTTTCTGTGCCCATCTTGTCCTCTGCTCCCTCTGGAATACCTATTATTCTTATATTATTTTTTCTAATGGAGTCTGATTGTTCTTGTAGATATCTTTCATTTCTTTTAGCTTTTAGGTCTCTCTCTTCCTTCTGTGACATTTCTAAATTTTTGTCTTCAATTTCACTAATTTTTTCTCCATCTGGTCAGCTCTGCTTTCTATGCTAACTATTTCATTTTTCATTTCCTTTATTGTGTTGTTTATCTCCAGAATTTCTATTTGCATCTTTTGCATAGATTCCATTTCCTTTCTGAAATCATTTAGCTCCTTCTGTATACTCTGCCAGTTTTCTCTGATCTCTTTGAATATTTTCAAAATTCCAACCTTGAATTCTCTGTCATTTAGCTCATATAATTCCACATCTTCAAGTTCCTTTTCTGGAGATTTTTTTCTTTCTTTCTGAGCCCCTTTATTCAAAGGGGTATTCATCGCTGCTAGACTGTTTTGTTTTCTGGATATGAGAATTTTTCCCTTGGTAGATGTGAAGGTATCTTTCTTTTACTTTTTAGCTAGTGTTAGTGTCTTATAATATTTCCTCTTATTTTGTTTTCTCACAGTGGGGGACTTCCTAGGAGATGGGCTTCTCTTTGACTCAGTTGCCCTGGTCTCTGTATGCCTCCTCTTTGGGAAGGTATGGTGGGTAATGGTATTCTATGCCTCTGCGATCCCACTGCTGTCAGAAGCTGCCACACCTAGATCCCTCTGCTGGCTTCAGCAGAAGAGGTAGGGGTGGGGCTTGTTCAGAAAGGCCCCGTTCCGTTTGCTTCACAGGGTAATGGAAGCTTCACAAGGTAATGGTGGCTTCCCTCTGCTGGCATCAGCCGGGAAGAGGGAGGGTGAGGTTTATTGGGAAAGGTGCAGGTTTAGTTGTGTCACAGGGTAATGGCAGCTTCCTGCGAGCAGCTCATGGAAGGCAGGCCTTGGGCGAAGCCGGAGGGGCGAGCCCTGGGAGACAGCAAGGGGAAGCAGCCAGGCTCTGTGTCCAAGGCCATGCAGTGCTCTGGTTGGGGCCTCACTTCCCTGAGGGCCACTCTGCACCACAGCCACCAACACACTCCCAGTGTTGGCGCTCCAGCCACTGGAACACCCACCTCCGGCTCTAGCCACTGGCCTCACGCTTCACGGGCCCTCAGCTCCAGCCCCCGACTCAAGCGCCAGCAGCCAGATCTTCACTCCGGTCCCCTGCACCGATCTCCGGCTGCTGCTGGTGCCTTGCCCCGGTCTCCTGCCCCGCGCCCCGGCCTCCTACCCCGCGCTCTGGCCGCCCTCCCCACGCCCCGGCTGCTCCCCCCGCACTCCCACCGGGGCCTCTCGCCACCGTCAGCCGCGCCCGCTTTCTCCATCCACCCCGCGCTCTGGCGTCGGCGCCTCCACCTCTGTCCGTTCCAGGCCTCCAACCTGCCAGCGTCGTTCTGCTCCTGGACCCGCACCCCCAGCTCCCACCTCCGTCAGTCTCTCCTCTGCTGGACTCGGGGCAGCCTCTGGGTCAGTCACTGGGTGGGTGTCCAGGTCGCGTCCCGCGGCGGGTCTCCCCACGGCTCCCTTTCTTCCTCTCTCACTCGCCCCGTTTCTCCAGCTTTATGAATTTTCTTGTGTCTCAGCTGAGGCTGTGTGCTACTTAGGGGTTCTCTGGTTGGATTTTAGTTGTTTCAACTGTTGTCTTTCCAGGAGAGGTTTCAAGAGCTCCTCTCACACCGCCATCTTGATGACGTCTCAGAATTTTTTTTTTTAATGTGACTCCTGAATCTGGTTTGTAGAAGATATGGAAGTAGAGGGGATGAAGGGAGAATAGCTGAAGCCCCATATTTTCTAACAGGGGATCAGACGCAAATTATTTCACATTTCAACTGCACTTATGTATGAATCACTGGAAGAATTAAAACCAAACAGTTAAAAGAGGCTGCCCCTAGATAAATGCTGGGAGGAGCTGGCGGAGCTGTCATCAGCCCTGGTTTGCTCTTTGGTGCACATGGGTTGGTTATCATGGGAATTTAAAACCTGCTTTTGTACCAGTTCTCTGGACGTATTCATGGTGTGCTCTCAGCAGCATGTCCACAGGAGCTTGGCAGCTGTAAAACAAAAAGCAGGCAGGCCTGGGCTGTGTCCACCCATGGGAGACCATCATGCCTGGGCCCCCAACCGTGGGCAGAAAGCCCCCGAGTAGGTGTAGATATATGGGTGGCAAGATAGAGACAACCAGCCAGGTTGACAGCCCTCCTCTTTCCTAGGGAGACTGTGGATTGACTTCTGTCTCCACCCAGACTCAATGGGCCAGAGATGGGAGCAGGCTCCAGCGCCCTGTGGTCCTGGACTACCTCGGTGCTCTTGATGAACATTCTGGAATTTTCTCATGGATGTTTTAGACACCTTCTGTATGCATTCTAAGTGGCTATACATTAAGGTGGCCAGACGTCCCGCTTTTGGTGGGATCGTCCCGATTTTTAACAGTTTGTCCCGCGTCCCGCGGCGTTTTAAAAAAGTCCTGATTTTTGGAAAGAATGCACGACAAGCTAGGGAATGGCAGGAGATAGACCAAATTTTTAATCAAGAACCCCCTCCCCCCCGTCAATGGTGTCCTGCTTTACCAATGTTAAAATCTGGTCACCTTAATATACATGCTTGGCAGAGCTCTGGCCAGAGCAGGAGACCAGAGTACTCCCAGATATGGTTTCTCAAGTGTGTCCCTGCTCCTCAGAATGTCAGTTTACTGTGGACCTGACTGCAATGGGTACTGAGGGACTCTGTTCTCACCTGGGTGTTGAAAGGTTGAAAGTTCACTGAATATATAGACTGAGGCTTCGCCACAACTCCCACTTTTTCTGGCTGTCCCCTGAGTGGGACAAATTCCTCCCTGAGCCCCAGTTTACTCACTTTCCCAGTGAGATACTGATCATAACCTCCATCCTTTGTTATAGGATTGACAGTCAAGTGAAAATATTCTAGTCCTTCCAGGGTACAACGGAGGTCTGTGTGAGCAGAAGGGGCCAAGTGCCAACCCAACCCCACTGAAGTTCACAGACTGGCCTGTGGAGAGTCTGAAGTGCTGTTTGATCACATTCAGATTTCATTAGAGACTCTCCTTTGAACTCCACCTCCAGCAGGGTTGAAAAAGACCAAAGAATGTGGCCCCAGAGGACATCTCTGTTTTTTCCCTAAGATTGCTTGAGACAAAGGGTTCAAAACCAACCAGGTGGCTTTTGGATATCCTGGGAATTTCTCTCTAGGTCTCTGCTGGAGGATTCTAGTACAATGCTACACACATGTGTGTATATGTGACTATGTGTGTGCAGTATTTGTGTGGCATATGTGCATGTGTGTGCATGTGCATGTATGTGTGTGCAGCTAGGCATACATGTTCATTTGTGTGTGGGTACCCAGGGCTGCACTGAGTGTGCACATGAGTCTTCATGGACTCTCGTGTGGGTGCATGGGTGTTCACATTTGTGTCTGTATGTATGGAGATCATATGGCAGCCTTGCTGCTAATTTTAGCATATGGCTACATTTTATTTTTGGTATTATGATTTTAAAAAATCAGAGCCAAGACTTAAAAATCAGATTTTATGTAAAAATCTACATGTTCAGTTTCTTTTGAAAAATGAGAAGGCATTTCTTGGCCCTATTTCTAAAGGGCATCCACTAACTATAGCCCATAAGCTCTGGCCTACCATCCCCCTTTAGAGGGGTCATATGACCTGCAGTTTGTCATTGTCTTCACGACTCCTTATTCCTCACCATTTATGTTACCTCCTTGGCCCCTATAGGAATTTGAATCATTGGATAAAATCCCAACAATTCAGTTGAAATCATAATCCTAGTCTACAGTGTGTATCCCCACCCAACCCTGGACAGCTTCCCCACCACTGCCTCTATTTACCGTTAGCCATTTTACCCACATGGTCACTCATTCTCTCCCCATGTTTCTCCTGATACTATCTGCCTGTTCTGCTGTGCCCTCCTCATCCCCTGTCTCAGGTGGTATCTGACTCTTTCTTCAGTTCCACTTCAGATGTGCCCCCCCTCCCTGAGAGGCCTTAGGTGATCTCCCCAGCTCCCAGTCCTCCCTCCTTTGAGCTCCCTGGCTGGCCATGCTTCACTGCTAACTAACCTGCTTGCAGTGCATGTGAAAATTTTAGGATCTCAGAACTGGGACTAGAAGTCCTCCAAGGGAGATAGATAGCTCCCATGTTTGGTTAAATCCATGGTATAAAAGGTAAGGGCATAACTGTGATCAGGACCCAAATTACTAAAATCAAATAAAGTAGTCTTAAAACTTAATAAGAAGAAAATTAAAAAACAAAACAAAACAAAAACCTGATTTTAAAAATGGGCCAAAGACCTGAACAGACACCCCATCAAAGAAGATATACCGGTGGCAAATAAACATATAAAAAGATTTTCAACGTTGTGTGTCATCAGGAAATAAAATTAAAATAGCAATGCAATACCACTACACACCTATTAGAATGCTCAAAATTCATAACACAAACAGCATCAAATGCTGTGAGGATGTGGAGCAACAGAAACTCTCATTGATTGCTGATTGCCAGTGGGAATACAAAATGGTACAGCCACTTTGAAAGACAGTTGGAAGCTTCTAACAAAACTAAACATCTTCTTATCATAAGATCCAACAATCCAACAATAGCATTCTGGCATTTCCCCAAATGAACTGAAAACTTATGTCCCCTCAAAAATCTGCACATGAATGTTGTTAGCAGCTTTATTTAGAATTGCCAAAATTTGGAAGCAACTAAGACGTTTTTCAGTAGGTGAATGATTAAATGAACTAGTACATGAAACAATGAAATAGTAGTGCTAAAAAGAAAGAAGCTATTAAGTTATGAAAAGACAAAAAGGAACTTCAAATGCATATTACTAAATAAAAGAAACCTGAAAAGGCTACATACTGTATGATTTCAAATATGTGACATTATGGAAAAGGCAAATTTATGGAGGCAATAAACAGATCAGTGATTGGTAGAGGTTAGGGGGAAGGAGGAATGAATAGGTGGAGCACAGAAGATTTTTTGGGTAGTGAAACTATCCATGTGATACCATAATGGTGAATACATGTCATTATACATTTGTCCAAACCCACAGAAGGTACACCACCAAGAGTGACCCATAATGTAAGCTCTGGACTCTGGATAATAATGATGTGTTGGTATAGGGTCATCATTTGTAACAAATGTACCGTCTGGTGGGAGATGCTAATAATAGGAGAGGTAGTGTGTGTGAAAGGATGAGTCATTTAGGAAAAATAGCTGCACTTTCTGCTCAGTGTTGTTGGAAAACTAAAATTTCTCTAAAAATAAAATTTATTTATTTATTTATTTATTTATTTGTTAAATTTATTGGGGTGACATTTTTGATTGGTAACAATTAGATAGTTTCCGGATGTACAAATCTACATTACATTACCTATGTATTGCATTATGTGCTCACCACCCAGAATTAGCTCTCCTTCCATCACCATGTATCTGGTGTCCACTCCTGCTTCCCCCCACTCCAACTCTCCCTCCCCCTCCTCCTCTTTCCTCAAGTAATAAAAATAAAATTTATTAATTAAAAGACAATATAACAAAAAGTAAGTTGAATCATGTCTTGAAGGGGAGTTAAATTCTAAAACCATTTCAGAAGATGAAATCCCAATTAGCCAAATAACTTTTTTTTAAAAGGTTTATTTTTATTGTTTTTCACAGAGAGAGAGAGAGAGATACAGAGACAGAGATACTGGGGAGGGCCAAGAACAGTCTCCATAGTTGTACATCATTAGTTTTTCCACCATAGTTTCATTCCACAGGTGGGCGTGGGGCTGCCCAGGGCAGGAACTGGGCTGGGGTCTCACCCCAGTAAGAACTGAACTGGGGGCACTACCTGGTTCAGCATATGAGTTCACACAGGCCAGAGCTGGGATTTGATTCTCGGTCCCTGGGGCTGCAAAGTGAGTGCTTAACCCACTAAGCCATCCTGGTTTCCCCCAAAATTACTTTTGAAGGTTTTATATCACCCAGAAAGCACAGTGTGCCATGTTTGCTGGCCATATTGGACACTGAAATCTGGTCTCTGAATGTCCACCACAGACACATTTCCCTTCACACTGAGCCACAGAACATTTGCATTTAGAGTCAACTAATTTTGTATGAGCATGTCTTTCAACACTAGGATCACCATCAGTGAGGGAGGAAATTCATACTGTCAGAACTGGGGTCAAGAGTGGGAAGAGAGCATCCCAAACATGTGGAATGGAATGAAGAAAGGATTATCACATAAAATCTAAATTAATACATATTTTCTCTCTCAGTATCTCCCCAGCTCTGAGCCCAGAGAAGTCTCTTATACCAGGGGTGGCCAACTTTTCTGTATATAAGATCTACTTTTTATCTTAAAAGTGTGTCGTGATCGACTTGTTGTCATAGGCGTAGTCTAAGGGGGAAGAAGGGGTGTGAAATGCATACTATGTTTATACACTGTGTTTCAGTATAAGGTGCATTCCAGCGAGGTATGGGTAGATAAGTAAAATATATGTTCAAAACTAT
>PVKE010048571.1:0-11542 GCA_004027555.1 Craseonycteris thonglongyai | reverse complement strand
GATGTGTGCCTAAACAAGCCATTTAAAGATCGCATTAGAGAACAGTGGAATGAGTGGATGGTTAGCGGTGAAAAGTCATTCACAAAAGGAGGAAACATGCGTGCGCCACAATTGGATGTTTTGTGTAACTTTGTCATAAAAGCCTGGAATGATATTACTGAAGAAACAGTAATCAGGTCTTTCAAGAAGTGTGGTATATAAAATTCTTTGGACGGTATGGAGGATGACTTCTTGTGGCAAGATGAAGGGGAAGCCGAAGCTGAAGCCACACCATCTGATTCGGAATTTGATCCATATGATGACTGTCTTACAAATGTACCACAAGAGGTCATTGATGAACTTATGATGTCAGAAGAAGAACATGATGACGATTTTGAAAGATTTTAAGCTCACAATGCTCCTCTGCCTAGAAAAACCTCTTATCATCCCAGTCAGTCACAAACAAGCGTTTTCTGCAAGTTCTTCATGTAATTTTCTTTCCAGATGATGCCATCATTGTTAATGTTCTCTTTTGGATTTCTTGTTTCTTGGTCAAGTTCATGGCATTGCCACTTGTGAAGAGACCTTCCATTTATCGTATCAATGTACAGTATATTACGGTATTTTTGAAAAATGTCATTCATTAAAAATTTAATTAAAAAAAGAATTGGTGTTGCCTCAGAAGTGGGGGGTAGTCTTATACAGCGAATATAGGCCTAAACCTATGTTTTAACTGTAAAATTAGGGGGTCGTCTTATACGCCCAGTCGTCTTATACGCCGGAAAATACGGTACTTTATTTTCCCTCTCTCATCCCCTAATTGCCAAGTTAAATGTCACAGAAGTAAACTGACATCTGAGAATGTTATCCTGCCCAAGCTAATGCTCCTTCTAAAATCTTTCTAACATGATAAACGAACAATATTAACATAAGCTTCAAGTTAAAGACTAAGAGTTTAATTGTGAAATAAAATAAAACTTAAAATGAAGTTAACCTGACAAGTACGTATTGATATACACAATGTTTAGGGCACTGTATGTTCATTAGGCACAAGTGGTGAGCAGAACAATATTACCCAGGACCCCAGAGAGTTTTCATGTTTCCTTGCCTCATGGGAATACAACTGAAAGTGGTCAGGTCATACCCAAGCCTAAATGTACCTTTTCTCTTTGTTAATTTTCTAGGCACTAATATTTTTACTAATTATGATGTTTTCCAAAACACCACATTCTAATGTTTTTATTTGTTAATTCCTTTCTGTTTCAATGGAAAGTTTCTCTTCCTTTCTACATCCTTCCATCACCTCTTCAAAGACCTACCTTCATCAACACCCTTCCTCCCATTACCCAAATCTGTCTTTCTCTGATCATGATGCCCAAACTTTTGGCAGACTAAAATTCCTTCCCCAGAACCTGTCTCCTCCTCAAGCCACTACCCCATTCTTCTTTCTTCCAATACCAAACACCTCATAGTCTACAGTTTCTTGTTTTGCAGTTATTCTTCTTCCCACTGTGACCTAGCTCCTTCCTCTGCTGCACCTTTGAAAATGCTATGGCAAAGATCAGCAAGTACCTACTAATTGGCCAATATGATGATTTCCTCTCAGCCCTTATCTTTGACCTCTTGAAACATTACAATCTATTGAGCATACCTCTGTGCTGAAACTGTCCTCCCTCAGCTTCCTTGACACCATTCTGTCCTGGCTCTTGCTGGTTTTCCCCAGGGTCCTCCTCTCAGTCTTCTCTTCTTACTTTTTGCATTCTCCCTGAGACAGATAATTCACTTCTCTGGCTTTTGTTTTCAATAACATGCTTATAAACTTTAGGTCTGTAATTTCAGCCCAAAACTCTCTACTAAACTTCAGCTCCATGTTTCTAACTCGTATTACACATCTGCACCTAAATGACTACAACTCAAATGCAATGTCTTCACACCCAAACTCACTATCTCTAGCCTATGTATGCCACTGCCCAAACTACAATCTAGGAGTCATTCTTTATTCTTTCCAATGTCTGGTCACCAACATACAATTTGTTCCTCAGTTCTGAAATGCCTCTGGAATCTTTTTTAAAGATTTATTTTGTTGTTTTGGACATGGAGAAGGACAGAAACAGAGAAGGGGGAGGGCCCAAAGCAGTCTCCATAGTTGTATGTCATCAGTTTTTGACATGGTTTTGTTCCACAGGTGGGCGGGGGCCACCCAGGGTGGGAATTGGACTGGGAACCTCCAGCATGAGAGGCATACCCCCTTGAGCCAGGGTTCAAACCAGGGTGGGGTGAGAACTGAACGGGGGGCCTCCCACATGGGAAGCACACTCCAGTTCAGCATATGGGTCCTCATGGACTGGGGCCAGGATTTGATGCTTGGTGTCTGGGACTGCAAAGCATGCACTTAACCCTCTGAACCATCATGGCTTTCCCACCTTCCAGAGTCTTTACTTCTCTCTTCTTCCCCAGGTACCCCGGGCTTGGTTCAGGGTCTCTGAATTTTTTACATGAAGTCTTTCCTCCCCTTCCCAGCCCTCACCAACTCTACTGACTTTAACCACACTGAACTACATAGCCTTCCCTGAGTGTCTGATAATCTTTTACATTAAGGAGCAGAGTCAAAATTCCTTACATTTTTGAAATACATGTCAGATATTGTACAAGATGCCATCTATGTTCAACCTACAGTATATTCAGGCTCTAAGCCAATTATGCTATATAAGTGAATAGCAGTGCAAATAGGCTTTGGGACTAATGGGGTGCAATGTGCTTTGTTACACTAACAGGGCCCAGATGAGCCCCTTTGGGTCCTTGGCTCACCAGCCTGTGACTCCCTCCCTCTGCCCCTCTCTGGAAGTATCATGCAGATTATAAAAGATAGGCTAATGATTGAGTTTCTTTCAGGGGACTCCTACATTATTCTGTGAAATGGAGACCTATAAAAAGAAAAATGTCCATTCTCTCACCCAAAACAAAATGGAACCCCATGGGGAAATGGAAAAAAGCAGGCCTAATACTTGGCCACAGCCTTCCCCAGTGATCTTAGCTTAACCCATTAGGAAAGAATGAATCTGATCGCAGTTTGTTCAGATCATTGTTAAGAAATATTCTGATTTAACAAAGTTGCACTTTAAACATATCTGTCTTGTTACACTTTTCTTTCAGACAAGAAGTCTTAGTGTAGTCCAGTATTTCTTATATATTTCCTTCCTTTTTCCAGCCATATCCCAAATGCAGATCTTATCTACATCATTCCTGGGCAATTATAAGGTGTCTCCACCTCCCGTGTTCATCTGCAAGTCCTCTTTGCAAAGCTATTTACTAATTTATTTAGTCAGCCTGTCAGTTTGTCAGTCAAGCATTGATTAACAGTGCTAGGCCCTGAAATAGAGGAAGTGGAGAGAGCTATTAATATAAACTAAACCAGACCATCCACAAAAGGGCCACAATTCAGTGGGGGAGATAGACATTTCTGTCTGGAGAGACACCCTTCTCTGTGTGAGCAATTACTCATGTTTCAACACCCAACTCAAATATCACATAGTACATAGGTATTTGCTGCTCCCCTGTACTCCCACAGTGTTCTTTACATGTTCACTGGGCCGCCTGTTGCATTGGATTTAACATTATTCTCTCTAGAGAGTGACATCCTGGAGAATAGGGATTATTAGCCTTGGGCATGTATGGCTTACTGCATCAGAGATAGCTCAAACCGCATCACATGAAATAGCACAAGAGTAAACGCTAATGCTAAACTGAGCTCCAAGCAGAGTGCCATTTATTGGAGGCCAGGGGCTTATTTACACTAAGGACCTCTTCCGCAACCAGACAAACCTGCTTGCCACTCCAGGAATAATCATTGATTGGCCTGTCTCCAATTGTCAGAAATCTTGTTCTGAGCCCAATTCCTGTTGTAGCCCAGTGCCTCTCAAACTTTATGAGTACATAAATTAGTTGGGCATCTTACTACAGTGCAGATTCTCAGTCAGTAGGTTTGGCTGTGACACCTGAGATTCTTCATCTGAAGCCCATGCTGCTGGTCCAAGGGCCACACTTGGAATGGTGAAGACACTAACTAGCTTTCCCTAGTCTCAGGGTTTCTAGTCACTTAAGTCAGGACCCCTATGAATAGTTGTGTGGAAGTGGCCGGTACCAAGGCACCTAACTGGGGAGGATAATGATGGTTGAAATTAAAGCATGCTCACCAACCCCTGCACCCAGGTATGGTACTGGTCACATCTACTGAAAGGAAGGGGCACCTTTTCTCCAATTTTCTACTTTCCAGAAAGCTATACACACTCCCACAACTCCATCCATCAGAAGTACACACCTTCTTTCTAATTCACACAAAGGTGCCATATAGTCTAGCAGCGTTAGCCATGTATGGCACCCCAGCCTATCCTTTTCCTGCATCTTTTGCTACTTTTCTGGCTGATCACTGAGGTAGATGATTCTGTAGACCAGTCTTGTCCAACTCACGGCCCATAGGCCACATGAGACCTGGGATGGCTTTGAATGTGGCCCAACATGAATTCGTAAACTTTCTTAAAACATTATGAGATTTGTTTGCAATTTTTTTTCTTACTTCCATCAGCTATCATTAGCATTAGTGTACTTTATGTGTGCCCAAAACAATTCTCCATCCAGTGTGGCCCAGGGAAGCCAAAAGATTGGACATCCCTGCTTTATACAATTTGATTTTGCTCTGTTACTTGCCTGTGTAACCCTGAATTTGTTGATATATGAGAAGCAACAGGATGGAAAAGACCACTATCCTCTTCATCATAGGACTTGGGCTCCAGTCCTGGCTCCATTTTTTTCTCACTTCATGATGTCAAGCAAGGCCCATGAACACTCTGAGTCTTGGTTCTCTCATTTATTAAGTGAGTATTGGTAGGATCTGCTGGGCTGGCTCCTCTGGGTTATTGTGAGAATCAAAACAGATAACCTAGGGGAAAGACCTCTGTTTTTTGTTATTTCTGTTGTTTGTTTGTTTTTTAAAGGTTTATTTTATTGTTTTGAGAGAGACAGAGAGAAGGGGGAGGGCCCAGAGTAGTCTCTGTAGTTGCACACCATCAGTTTTTGACATGGTTTCATTCCACACAGGTAGGTGCAGAGCTGCGCAGGGCGGGAACTGGGCCGGAGGCCTCCCACATGGGAGGCATGCGCTCGTGAGCTGGGGGCCAAACCAGGGACCTCTCACTTAGGAAGCACACGCCAGTTCAGCACATGGGTCCATATGGGCCAGGGCCGGGATTCAATCCTTGGACCCCAGGGCTGCAAGGCGAACACTTGAACCTGCGGTGCTATCTGAGGAAAAGCCCTTTGTAAATTGTAAAGTTCTGTACACATGTTAAAGATATTAAGAAAGGGTTAGGTGGCATATCTTTAAATCCCTTTGTAATTTTCCCCAACTCATAAGCACAATGCCCCTCATGGGGTGGCTTCAGAGCCTACTACTGGTTGACCACTGTCCAAATACTTCCTGATGAAGCCCACTTTTACCTTGCTGAATAGCATTGTGTGCCAACTTTGAATGGAACTGTAACCCAACTCCATCAGCTTACATAGCCAGCAAGAAGATAACATCTATAATACAATCATAGTGGTTTAATGGGAACTAGGCAGAAGAGAACCCCAAAGTAAAGACACCAAATTTCTAATAGATGGTTTCAAGGGTAATCTTTCACTGAGAACATTTTTTTCAGATGTAGAAGATTGACTCACCTGTTTATATGCTAAAAAGAACCCCCTTATTTTGATTTCTGAATACTTTCTCACCTAGTAGTCAAACTTATTATGGAATAAAACATTTTGATAATTGCTTTTTAATATGATGAAAGGGTGGAACCTTTTTCCAATGACAAGGAAATGAAAGAATATAATGGAATGATGTCTTGTAATTGTTATAACTTCCAAATAGCAAATGAGAAAGTCGTTCATTTATTCACTGAAGTTTCCTTCCAGAATCACAGAATTACTCCTGCACAGCAATTAGAAGGGGGAGATGAATGTTTAAGCATTAGCTATAACTTGTCTTTCTGGAGAGGAGGGGATTAGGTTTATACTTGGCAGTGGAAAAAGTTAATTAACAAATAGAAAATTTTAGTTATTGCTGCCCTGTATTCTGAAAAGTTTTTCTAAATTGAAAATTTAAATAAACTGTCACCATAATTATCAAGTGTTTTTTTTTAAAAAGGAAGTCAAGGTAAATAATCTAAATCATTTCAAGTATTAATTTTTGCTTTAAAAATATGGTTCTTTTGGAGGAAGATTTTCTATCATTTGTCAAAGTCTATGGCTGGGCAGCCCAGTGGGCAGGAGCATAAAGCTAACAAGTTTACATGTCCAGTGCCTTGTAGGCCTCTCAACTGCCCCCATCCCAAAGCTACAGCAATGTCTGCCAGTAGTGTGTGTCAGAGCTCACAAAGGGCACTGGCCAAGAAAGGCAGGAGGGTTTGAAACAGTCATCTCATTCCTGGAGAAATAGTTCAGAGTTGATCACTTACTCTCAGTGCCACGTTTTCTTTAGACAAGAAGAGATTTGTAGGGGAAGCTGGGATGGCTCAATGGGTTGAGTGCTTGTCTTGAAGCCCTGGGGTCCAAGGATCAAATTTCCTCCCTGGCCTATGTGGACCCATATGCTAAACTGGTGTGCTGCCAGTTTGGTTCTCACCAAGGTGTGCCTCCCATGAGGGAGGCCGCCAGCTGGTTCCTGCCCTGAGCAACCTCACACCCACCTGTGGAATGAAACTATATGAGGGGAAGCCGGGATGGCTCAGTGAGTTAAGCACTCACTTTGCAGCGCTGGGGACCGAGGATCAAATCCCGGCCCCGGCCCGTGCGGAACCATATGCTGAACTGGGAGCTCCCCCAGTTCAGTTCTCTCTCTGTCTCTGTATCTCTCTCTCTCTCTCTCTCTCTCTCTCTCTCTCTGTTAAAAACAATAAAAATAAATCTTTTTAAAAAAGAAGAGATTTGTAGCCTAACATGTATTATTTTGTTGAGTAACAGAAAGGCCCGAAAAATGTCAGCATTCAGTTGCAGTAACTTCTTTATCTTCAGTTCCTAGTCCATTCCTATTCCTCTCCTTTTCTGACAGAGTTGCTGATTTTTTTTCTTATGTTTCCTTTAACTACTCTAGGTATGTTCTCTCTCTCTCTCTCTCTCTCTCTCTCTCTCTCTCTCTCACACACACACACACACACACACACACACACACACACACACACACACCAAGCCCCTTCAAATCTTTAGAACTTGGTGACTGTTAGATTTAAGGACAGCTGACTCAATAGCCTATCCCAGTGGGCAAAAATTACTTCATCTTTTACTTTGAATCTTTATTTCTTTTTGACACTTCTTTTATTAATCTCTACTTGACATTTGTTTTCTCACCTATATATTTTACTAGTTAGCTTTGAGAAAGAAATAACAAGAAATTAATGAAAAAGGACATGTGTGTTAGTATCCTGTTTATTTGAGGTCTTCCAAGAGCATTATTGTTTTACTGAGAGTTGTAGGGTTCTGTCAAGAGTGAAAAAGCAGAAAATGGGATTTAGAGGATGTATTTTTTTTCTTACTGCTTGAAGCCAAGAGATTAGTTGTTACAATAAAATCATTCATTTGCCGTCTTCTTTAGTAATGTCCTAATTTTATATCTGTCTTATTCTTTATTTTTATTTTTTAAGGTTTATTTTTATTGTTTTTGACAGAGACAGAGAGAGAGATACAGAGACAGAGAGAAGGGAACGGGCCCAGAACAGTCTCCATAGTTGCACATCATTGGTTTTTCCACATAGTTTCATTCCACAGGAGGGCTCGGGGCTGCACAGGGCAGGAACTGGGCTGGGGTCTCGCCCCGGTGAGAACTGAACTGGGGGCACTCCCCAGTTCAGCATATGGGTCCACACGGGCTGGGGCCAGGATTTGATCTTCGGTCCCATGGCTGCAAAGTGAGCGCTTAACCCACTGAGCTATCCCGGCTTCCCCTATATCTGTCTTATTCTAAATATATGTGACTTACAAGCCATGTCAAACCATTTTTTGGAAAAAGATGGTGTGTAAATAAAACAGCTCTTTTTTTGTTTTTTTTTTTCCTTGTCTGATGCTTTAGTATTTTACATATCATGGTTTGTCTCCCTCACTCATTCACTAACTCATAATTCAATAGTCACTCATTCATTCAATAAACATTTAGTGAGCATAGCTCCTGAGTGTGACAGGCCATAAAGTTGTCCTATTTATCTTTTGTCCCACCAAATTTTAGGACGCTCACAAAATTTGACTCTGAATCCTTGCATACTTTTGCTACTGAAAGTGCAAGATTCCCAGTTCCCCGTTCCCTGCTTTTCAGTACACTCTGTAAAGGAACAAGATCTAGGATCTGGGCTAGATAGCATTTGCTTGAGACTGCTCTGGGTCACGTATGTATTTTCTGATGACTTTTAATTTAAGACCCAAGGCACAAGTTCTCCCTCTCTCCTCTCCTCTCTTCTTTAGAGTGAGTGCTTAGTCATCCTGGGGCATGCCCCCACTCCCTAGCCAAAGGTTAGGTTACTCTCTGCCTTTCTACTTTTTATTCCAGACTTTTAATCCTAGTATAAGTGACTGCTAATCTCTAAATCCCTTTAGCAATTTCTCTGAATAGGCCCAGAGATCATCATATAGGTAGAGTTTTTCGTGTGACTTTACAGATTAGGTTCCTACCTATTACTCTTGCTTCACTGTTTAGATCCCATCAAAATACCAAGAGATTCTTTTTAAGTCAATTCACTACAACTGTATGTTAGCCAGTTAATCAGTTATAAAGTTGTTACATGGAAAGTAGTGTACCATGAGTTAACAAATGAACTCTGCAAGTAGACAGATACAGGTTCTGCCACTTAGGCTGTGACCTTTGTTAAGTACCTAACTTCTCCAAGTCTTAGTTTTCTCATATGTATAATAGGGCTCACAACTTATGTGAAGATTAAGGGACAACCCACACCAATTACATAGCACAGTGTAAGATACACTGTAATTGCTCTACAAATGTTTGTCATAGTTAGCACTGCACCCCAGTAGAATGCAAGTACTACAAGGGCAGGGGGGTTCATCTGTTTCATTCACTGCTGTATCTCCAGTGCCTGGAACAAAATTTGATACATTGTAGATACCCATTAATTATTTGTTGAATGAATAAATAATGTGTCATATTGTTTTGCAATTCCCATGGTGTTAGGTACATGTAAATATCTATTAAAACCAAAAATTCTGGACTACTATAGCTATAGAACCTGAGAGATCAAGGTGGCCAACAGCCATATTCATTTTACAGATGAAAAATATAAAGTTCAGGGAGATTGAGTGAGTTGTTCAAAGTCATAGATTTAAGTAAAGTCAGTATGGATGGTTAAAAACCCAGATTCCAAAGCCAAATTACATAGATTCAAGTCTCTACTTCTACTTGATTATTTTTGAGTGAGTTGTCCAAAGTCATAGATTCAGATATGAGTCCCATTAATTGTCAGCCATAACTTAGGTGTAGCTGGTCAGTGGCTCATGGGGCAGTAAAGCATTAATGGGGAATCCTGCTGGTCCTCTGCCTATTACTTCTACCCACAAACCTACACAATAAAGTCTCTATTCTTGCTTTTTAAAAATGTGGCAGAAAACAGCAAGGAGGAGGTACTTATTCATTTGACAACTGACTAAACATCTATTTTATGATGATGATTATGGGGACCTAGAGGATGAATCTGAAAGGATGAAAAAAATGCACCATCCCAGCTCTTACAGATCTCACAACTAGTGGGGGTAAGAGAGCAGCAAAGAGGCAGTAACACTTACAATACAGTGTGATATTATTTGTGTTGTTGGAAAACATTGCTTTTATTTAGATATTGGAGACTTGTTGAACCTTGAGGAAGTTCAGAGCTAGTAGTTAGTGTAAGTAAAATTTATGTGCATATGGATGTGCTTTAAACCAAATCTCATCCTTAGAAACAATACATTCAGAAAAAAATTATTTCTCCATTTGGTTAGCTTATAAAATAGCCATTACTGATCCCAATTTGTTTGACACTTGTCTGGAAGGATTACAAAGCAAAATAAACCTGGGAAGAGTCAGCATCCTTCATTCTCTCATGATCAATAAGAGGCTGCACAGAACAGGGTGCAGAACATAAGGAAGAAATATCACTTATTACAAATATGTGTCAGGACTAAACCATTACTGATATATTTGGCATAGGAGAATAATTGGAAATTCTATTTATTGTCTTATTTATACATCTACTGTCAAAATTAATGATTCATTGTGAGAGATTTTGCCTATACTCACCACCATCAGTGCCTGTGACTAAATTAAAATGTTTACATTTCCACATACCTTAATTTTCATTGCAAAACCACAGATTTAATTTTTATATGCTAACATTTCTGACCAATAGCTGAATCTTCCCTAAATTAACAAATTCTTACTTTTTAAACTAGACATTTATTTACTTTTTATTAAATGTATTGGGGTAACATTGTTCAGTAAAATTACATGGGTTCCAGGTGCACAATTCTACAATATATCATCTATGTTTTGCATTTTGTGCTTACCACCCAGAGTCAGTTCTCCTTTCATCACCATATATTTCAATCCCCCTCCCTTCTCCCTCACATGCCTCCATCTTTACACACTGGTAACCATAACTATTGTCTGTGTCCATGAGGTTTTTTTTTCTATTTTGATTGTTCATTTATTCTTCAAAATAGACATTTTTTATTATGTTTTATTGACTATTGAGTAGAAAAAAAGTGTATAGCATAGGTATAAGAATGAAAATAAAACAAATCCTGAAGTATCCATTATCAAGAAATAAACACATTAAAAAAATAAATTTAGTTTTGTATAAATAATGCATCACTTCATAGAAATTCAAAATTTGCAAAAGGGTATACATGGAAAATTCTGCCATTTTTTCCTGTCCCTAGTAGGAAAGCACTTCCTTATTATTTTTTTATAGCTGTGCAGTGTGCTCTTGCATAAATTTAACATCGTGTATTTAATCAGTCACCTACTGATCCATATTTGGGTTATAGCTCATATTTTTCTGTTACACAAAAAAATGCTGCAATGACAAACCTTGTATGTAAATCATTTAACACACACAAGTTCTGACAGTTAAGTTCATGAATTGTCACCATGTGCTTACATTGGCAGAACTGTAAAAACAACTCAGTAAGGTTGCATAATCTTGGTCTATCAGCGTCTCACAACTGTGTTCATGTTGACATGTGGTGGTGTCTTGCTGAGTAGTACTTGTTATTGTTGTTGCATGTTTTTGTGTGCTATCATGAGAATGTTGAGCTTGAGTTTGCCAAGACATTTAGGAGAAGCAAGACTATGTTTTGGGCTATGTTGTCACTGGTGATGAAACATGGTTGTACCAATACAACCCTGAAACAAAGCATTAAAGTGTACAATGAAAGTAAGCCAATTCCTCATGACCAAAAATGTTTTGTCAGTCCAAATCAAGAGTCAAAATGATGTTGCTTACTTTTTTTTTTTTTGAGAGGTGAGAGATAGAGAAGGAGGGAGGGC
>PVKE010048570.1:0-11542 GCA_004027555.1 Craseonycteris thonglongyai | reverse complement strand
AACCTTTCTGTGTACCTCAGAATGAACAAGGTTTGTGATAGTTGTCATGGCTCCTATAACTCATGTATAGAATTAAATTTTCAATGGGAATGACCCAGGGTTTTCACTTCTATTTATCCTTTGTAACATTTACTTACTACAGACTCTGTGCTCTCATTGAACTCTTCTGTTGCAGTTTTGAAAGGTTTATTTGCCCTACAGGTCAACTGTGGATATAGTGTTTTATTTGACATTATAAGAAAGACTTTCCTTATGTCATTACTTCTACACAAATATTTATTACAAATAGATGGGTTATTTAACTAGACATTTATCTGATGATTCACAAAAATGATTTGAGAAACTTTTAGTTATGTAGTCTGCTTCCTATACATAATCCACACTACTAAGTAATTTATAAAAATCCATAAAGTAGGAAATTAACTTAAAGTTCACTAGGCTCTCAGAAGAATAAATGACCTTTGATGCTGGAAAATCATTGAAGTTTTTTTTCAGATTTTGCTTAATATATTCTGCATCACTTCTCTCAAGATAGTTCTTGTAAAAATTTAAACAAAACTCACAGAGAACAGAGCATTATAAAATATGTAAAAATTTAAAGACTTTTATAATTGGATGGATACCTAAAGCACTTTCCTGGAAACAGAATTAGAAGACATAAAAGGGCATTTATCTTAAAATGATAGGACATTTCTTCTTATTTAAGGTAGGTATTGATAGAGATTTTGAGAAAAAGAATAATAAGTAAAATCACAGCAGAAAAATGCTTTACTGATCACATAACAGATTAAACAAGATAAGAATTTTTTTAATAATGTCCTTATCAGGGATTTGAAAAGACCATCACCATTATAAAAGGCCAATTTCATGTCAAGAGCTATCCCGGCTTTGGTATAAGCCGAAACTCGAAGTAGGGATTTTTGGAAGAGATTCTGTGGTGCTAATATGATGTATTAATCTTTTTCTAAAAGGCTCAATGCAAACTAGCAAAGTGAAGTATATATTCAGCATTTCTCTATCTGCCACACTTCTGGGAGCTCAGGTCCTTATCTTATGACATCTGGCTGTTCTCTGGTGTCAACTGGATTCTTGGCGGGACCTGGAATCAGGTCCTTAGATGGGATTGCCTCTTCATCACCTTCAAATGATTGCTGCAAGTTATTATATTTTTGATGGCTATATCCTTCATAGTTTAAGCACTTAAAAGATAAATTTTTATGCTATTTATTCACATCTCAGTGTGTATTCATTCAAATATTAATTTGATGTACAAATCATTGGCGGCATATCATGTGCTGGTTGTTCTTCCATGCCCTGAGGACAGATCAGGGGAAAAATGGACAAATCATTCCTGTCATGGAGTAGACAAAGGATACTTCCTATGGCAAGTACTAAAACAGGTTGTGAGAAAAATAAAACCAGAGAAGTACTTAAGGAACGCCCTGGAGGCACGGAGAAGCTGAGAAGAGGAGTTGCAATGTTATACTAGGAAGGCAGAGGAGGCTTGTGGAATGAGGTGACATTTTAACACAGATATGAAGACTATAAGTGAGTGACTAAATGCCATGTTTGAATAGAATGTTCAGTCATGGAAGGAGCAAATGCATATAATAGGTGGGGTAGGGGAGAGAAATTGTCTTTACCCATTAAAAAAAAAAGGCAAGGAGATATGTATAGATGAGGTGGGATGAGCAAGATAGAGATAATTAATAGACAAAGTTATAGATCAGAGGACCTGATAATTTAGGAACTTGTAACCCTTATTCAATGATTTGATTCTCCTTTGAATGAGATGTACAAATGGAGGATTTAGACCAGAGGAGTGATTTGACTTATGTGTTTAAAATCACTCTGAGAGCTACCTTTAGGACAAACCATAAACATGGGAACAGAATAGGAGGCCATTGGAACATCCAGTCAAAAGTCATGTTGTCTTGGACCAGTAATAAAATTGACATATTGTCACAGGTGAGAACTGGCCAGCTCTGGTAATAAACATCAAAGGATAACCTAAGCATACAATGTAATGGGTGCTACACAGTGTGTGAGAGCAACAAAAAGACAAGATTGACTTCACGACTCTTTGATAGAGTCCCATAAAGGTGGAGATTTACATTTATTGTGATAGCAACAATCCCGGGTTAAGTTACGATGATTTTAAAGTGTGGGACTTATGTGGAGATCACAGGTTTGGTTTGGAGTGTGTGGCATTGAAAATGTATTTTGTCGCTTACATGGAGAGGAGTAGCAATTGTGGGTGGTTGCCTATAAGTATCTGTAATTCAGTATAGAAGTCCAGGGTGGTTAAAAGAAACGTGATTAGCTAGTGTAGAGGAATCAGTTTTAAAAATGTAACTGAATGAGACCACCTACTAAGAAACTGTATATACAGTAGAGAAAATATCTAAATATTAAAACTTACATATCTTACCATTTAAAGGTACAGGAGCTAATGATATAAGAGTGGCATGATATTTCAGAAAAGAATTAAAGGAAATGTTTTAAGACATAATCAAGTATCAATACAAAATGTGGCTTGATAGGTTGATTTAGATATAATCTGAGGATTCATGATTGTATTTGCTAAAGTAGAGATACATTTCATTAAAATTTTGAAGATTAATGCTTGCCTCAAATGTACTCAAAAGATAGAAATGAGAGATAGTGGCCTAATAAAAGTAGTAGAGAAATGATACTGTAGCTGGAAAAAAGATGGGATATTGAAGTAATTTTTTAAATTTACTTAAAAATAATTTTTAAAATGGAAGATATGACAAATTTTTAAACTGATGGTGATAATTTAAGACAGATAAAATTGATTTTTTAGGAAGAAAAGAAAATAACTAATGAAGTATGTCTTTGAGAATTTGAAAAGAGATAATGTTGGTTGAATAACATATTCATGCATAGTAATAGGAGAGAAGGTGAATTTTATGTAAGTAGATTCAGGTGAATTAGATTCAGCAGCAATTCACCTCTATATTTCTCCCATTGATTTAAAATATTAATGAGCTACAGTCATTTTCAAAAGGCAATGCACTACTATCAGGATAAGAAAGCATTTAAATGACAAGATTGTTTCATTTGAATAAAGAATCAGTATATGTAGAGAGGAAACGAACAAACTAGTTTATATATTTGGTTGAGTCATAACATATGATAAATAGAAATTAGATTAATCTTTTTATATTTTTAGGTGAATAACCCAGGCCAAATAGTAATTTTATTTTAAATAAAATATGAAATATATAAAACCTTTAAAATTCACACAAACATCTAAAAGAAAGAAAAATTTAGTCATGGACTATTGCTAAGTTTATATGTACCTATTTTGATAGTTTTTACTTTCTATTATGTTCAAATTTCAAAATTTCAAATTGAGATTTGAATATTAACTTCAAATCTGAACTAAACAAATTTAATAACATTGTTAAGAGCTGACATACTTGCAGTGTGTTATTGTGGAAAATTAGTAGAATCGAAGCATATATTTTATAATAAAATAAAAAAAAATCCTCATACATAGCTGGTAGGAATGTAAATTGATACAGCCACTATAAAAATTAGTATGGAGGTTCCTCAAAAAATTAAGAATAAACTACCATATGACCCAGCAATTCCTCTTCTGGGTATCTACCTAAATAATCTGAAAATATTTGTCCATAAAGATACAATGTACCCACATGTTCACTGAAGCATTATTTATGGTGACTAAGACAGGAAAACAACCAAAGTGTTCTTCGGTAGATAATTGGATAAAGAAGATGTGGTACATACATACAATGGAATATTTCTCAGCCATAAGAAAAGATGAAATACTGCCATTTGTGACACTTACTATAATCTCTGCCACTTATCTGTTATACCTAGATGTCACGATTACAAAATATATACATATATATATTTAAATATATTTTAAATGTAGTTTTCACTTCACTGATAATTGAGTTGATAAATATCTTAGCCTTATACTTTATATATATATCATTTTGTACATATCCATTCAGTAATTGTAATACTTATCATAGAGTTCATACTAACTGACTGATTCTGTTCTTATTTTAATGACCTCATCACTAACTTCTCATACACTATATGATTACTTTTTACTATTCTCAACTTATGGTTTGGCTAACTTAATTGGTATTGCAAGTATGTCATTCTGGACTTCAATTCAGTGCTTTTAAACTAGGCATCATATCTCCCAATTTTCTAGATATACAAATTAATGTAGTTAAAGATCAGAGGAAAATATAATAGTAAATAGTTACAGGATTAAATTGGTTAATAAGTTGTGACTTAAGAAAATTCAACACCACGGGCCATAGGAACATAACTTAATCCTGAATTTCAGGAGGAGGTTTGGGACAACAATCTAGGAAGTCAGAAATATCAACTACCAAGACCATAACTATAAGAAAAAGGAACTTTGTGGTGGCAAGAAGTGTAAGTAGAGTACACATGTAGGAGGGCAGGGCTTGTCAGTGAGATCGTATTTTAGTAAGGACAAATCATAGAGCATTTTCTCTTTCATGATAAAGAATGTATATTTATTCTAAGGGACTTTTACAGATTAAAAGATAAGTGACACAATGATTCTCTTTAATGGTATAATTCTAATCTTTGTTAAATACAATAAATAAATTTTGTGAGAATGTATGGAGAAGTGAAAAGGTCATGCTGTAGTATCACTCAATAGGTTTTATAATAGTCTAGGTTGAAGCATACATAACGCAAAAAAAATTATCAGGGTAAAGCCCTCTCATGCACTATAAAAGTAGAAAAACTCTACTCACCAACCTCGGGCTATATTCCAGAAATAGGTTTCCGAGCCTAGGATGTAGATAGAGTAACACCAATTTGCGAAGCCAATTCTGTATGAGTCGGGTAACAGAATTTGCAGTGTGCATGTGTACTGAAACACTAACTCAATAAACAACTCAAAAATGGCTCTTGAAACAAATTGCATAGAACACAGATGGAAATAAAAGCAAAATGCAAAATAAATGCAAATATCATCCAGAAATATTATGTGAAGATCAGTTGCAAGTCATGCTGATGGTCTGCTACACACAAACACTCACACTTTCTTATACATACATACTCTCACACACATATTAGAAAACCTTCCAATGTGTAGGTCAGTCAGTAGATAAAACAAAAAGAGATTATGCTAAAGTAAATGGAAATCATAGAAAAAATCTAGAGGGAATTATAAAATTAGATACATATATTCTTAAGGAACAAATAGAATGCATAAAACAATTTATTTGTAAGGCCTGTCCAGAGTATTGACAGTGGCTGGATTTTTTCCAGACAGCCCTTGTACATTCTTTAGAAAGTAATAAGAAATAGAAAAAAAGAATATTGAGAAATTATTCAGATAGTTAATCTAATTCTTTTAATCATCAAATAATATAAACACTCAATAAACAAGCAGAAATTGATTGGCATGCCTAAGAAGAGAAATGAAGAAAAAGTAGCTGTCAGTCTGAGGAATCTGACTCTTGGCTAAAAACCTTTGCGCGACTTTTCAGGCCCAACCGCAGGCAACTGCAAAGGCCTTCCCTGGCAGGCCTCAGGGCACAGCGGCCAAACTGGCTGCACAGACCCCGCAGGGCTATCTCTGAGGGGAGATGCGGTCAAGGACCAGGTCCTCTGCCCTTCAAGCTCTTCTGTGCATTAGCGATCTTAGTCCAGGCACCTTCATTCCTAGGTATCGTTACCTGGGGGCCTTTGTACAGTTTGATTGGGGCACCTCAGCCAAGGCCTTGTTATGGAGCGATGAGGACTAACCCTGAAGGCTCCTTTCCCCCATCTGATCTAGCACTCAGTACTTTTGTATTCTCCCTGCCCGCATTTTTCTTGGCCTCTTCCTCCTCTCCTGGCCAGTCCATTAAACTGCAAGAGCTTTTTGTGAAAGGGTTCGTAGGCAGTGAGATGACCCTCACGTCTGTGTTCATCCACCTGATCTTCAGCTGGTATGCTGTTCCATGGGAAAAAATAGTGAGGGGAGTGTCAGCACTTTCTATGGTTAGTCTCTTGCTCATACTATCCCACTAAATGATTAAAGGCTTCCCTGTTCCTTTCATTTGGGGCTCGCTTTAAGCTACTGTCCTGACATCTGGCAGCTCAGCTGTCTGTGTCTAGCTTGGCTGAACTCTTGACAAAGTCAAGAGCACAAGGAGAGGCATGCTCTATTAAAATGAGAATCACAAAAATACAAATCAAGAAGTGGGAGGATGAATAAAAACCCCAGATGCATCGAGTGAATACCAATAGTGGGGACTAGAATGACTGGCAACAACAACAATAAATACTTGGTCCTTGAAAAGGCAAATAAATATAGCCCTGGCCTAACTGAAGAAAATGTTAAAATGACAAAGAAACATATGATGATAGAATGTAAAAAAAGATATCTGTAGATTATTTTAGAATTCAACAAAAATTAAGAAAAACTAAGAATAATTAAGACTAAGAATAACTTTATGCCACCAATTTTGACAACACAAATGAAAGGGATAGAGAATATCTTGTTATTCACAATATTCCAGATGATAGAAACAGATGACTGCTGTGGGCAGATTTTCAAGATGATCCCACATCCCTTGGTATAGAAGCTTTACATGACCTTTATAATTTGACCTAATCACGTGACTCCTTTAAAATAATGCCTAAGGAATAGAGAAGGAAGGAGTCACAGAAATCTGAAGCTGCAGCAGCTATTTTTCTGTTGAACTTGAAAGCAGAGGAATGCAGGGTCAGGTCTGTGGGCCCCGCTAGTGGCTGAGATAGTCCCGGGTTGACAGCCAGACAAAAAGATTGTGACCTCAGTTTTATAACCTATGAAAAATAATGTAAACGGAGCCACTTCAAAATGGAGTTGGGGCTGCTATCCCTGAGGCATTCCCTTGCATGTATCACTCGAAGCTCTGGAATGTGAATACTGGGCAAAATAATCTTAGATTGGGCCAAACCAACCAACATTGTATTCCAGACAATTGTTTGCAAAAACTAACCAGGAAACAGACATCCTGACTACTGGACTGAAAAATGACAGACATTCCTAAGAATTAGCACTGCCATGTATAGCTAAAGAAAAACTTAGCTGTTCGACACCAATAGAAATCCCTTTCTTGCATTCATGTAATTATCCTCCTTCCCTTTCTCATGAAAGCCCCATGCCTTTGCCCTCTAATTGAAACATTATTTGGGTTTCTACCTGAATCAGTGCTTCCGGAATGGCTAGTCTTTTGGTAATGCTTGTTGCCCCTCACTTTGGCCTTTTTAGATGAAAAAATCTCAAGATACTAAGTCCGGCCAAGTGTTTTAATGAGCTTAGAAGAGGAACTCAAGCCTCCGGTGAAACTGCAGATATAGTGAACACCAGCATTTTAGGCTGGTGAGTGACCCAGCTCCCTCAAGCCTGGATCCCTGACTCCCAGAAAATATTGTGACATAATAAAGGGTTGTTGTTTTCCAATGCTAAGTTTGTGGTAATTTATTACGAATCAATAGAATCAATAGAAAACCAATAAAATAAGTCATCGATAATGTTATTAAGTCAGTATAACTTCGTTGCTAAAAATATGAAATATTTTAAGGAAAAGAAAAATCAATTAAACTTATAACTTAATGATTCAGAATAAAATCTTAGCAAAATGGCAATATATTTGAACTTTTCTTATGAAATAAATTTATGATAGTATATAAGTTGTACATGCATAAAATATATATTAATAAACCTTTAAAATACTTGCTTCAAATACATATACTTTGATGATATTTATTTTATAGTAAAAGGTTCTTATTTAATTTATATTAAATTAAAATAGTTAATTTTGACAATTATTTTTAGTGTTAACACCACTATTTGCTTTTTAAAATTTTTAAAAATATTTTAATGGTTAAATTTATTGGAGTGACATTGGTTGCTTTTTTACCCTCAATAATACTTTGCAAAAATTTCTTACTTGACTTTTCTGTCACAGCTATTTTAACAACAATCAGCTAAGTATTTAAATATGCAATGTTTTCTGATACTGGTTTTTGGTCAAAAAAAGATAAAAGAGTATAAGTAAATAAATTGTTGATTAATTAAATAATGTTTAAAGCCTACAAAGAATTTACTCTGTGCCATACATTGTCCTACACTTTTTTAAAAGACGGTATTTAATCTTCACAACCAGTTCATGACATGGAAGGATACTAAAATTTTCATATAATTATCGTCATGAAGAGATTAATATTTTGCCCAATGTTATTTATTTGCTAAGTTGGGCAGCTGGGATTTGAACCTATGTACTTTTTATACCACATTATTAACCATTATTCTATGTTTAGATATTAAAAGATATCAAGATACACGTAAATCTTTATATTACTTTTGGGGTGACCAACACAATGATAAAGTTAAGACCATTTTTAGTGTAGAAATTTATTTTTAAAAATATGTATGGCAACAGTGTACAAACAGAATCAACAAAATCAAAATGTGTGTGACAGGCTTGGAGAAAATAATACCAAAATGTGTTATAAAAATATGTGCAGAGATGTGAATAATTCATAAGGGCATGACAAGCAAGGCATATGAAACAAGCACAATAAGTCATTATGCAAAAATATAAATGAGTATTTCACAGGAAAGAATTTTATTGGAGTAGTTAATGTATAAAATTATTTTTTAACCCTGTTGCAAATCAAGGAAGTGACAATTAGTATAAAAGATAAAATCTTATAACTATCATATTGTCCAAAAAAACAAAAAAACAAAAAAATCACAAAATTTATAAGATTCAGTATTGTTGAGGGCATAGAGAAATGATGGTATTTATATTTTGTGTATGTGACAGGGAACTAAATCAGTGTTTTTCAAACAGAATTCAGCATTCTTTAACAAAATTTAATAATATGAGTATCATTTGTCATGCTTGTGGAAACAAGTATCATTTTAAGGCTAGCATGTTATTGCCCTAAGTTTATAAAGTTGATAACGACTAATAGGAGATCACTGAGTAACAAATAAATGATATACAGTTATCTAAACATTAAATTAAAATTGTAGCGTAAGGTATATGGTTAGTTCCAGGAGGCCTAAAACAATAAATTATGTCAATGATATATCTATTTCCATCTGCATATATTTAAAATTTGGAACACAAGCAAATATTAATTTATAATCATATTATACATCAAATTTGGAAGTTCATCATTTTACATCTTTGGACAAAAAAACAAAAACAAAAACCACACTAAACTATAACAAATTCTCTTTCAAAAAAATCAGGATACTAATATTCCCAGGAATAGAGAACCTATTGGGGGTTGACAGAGGAGAGAGAGGGGTGGTGCAAAATTGGTGACGTTGGTCAAAAGGCAAAAATTTCTAATAAAAAGATAATTAAGTCCTGGGAATATAATATAAAGCATGGTGACTATAGCTAACAATAGATACTATATTATAGAACTTAAAATTGTTAAGAGAACACATCTTAAAAGTTCTCATCAGAAGAAAAATGTTGTAACTACATGTGGTGATGGGTGTTACCTACACATAATGTGGTGCCATTTCTCAATATATACAGTATGATGTACAACTAAAATTCGTGTAATATTATGTCATTCATAACTCAAACAAAATGTTAAAAATGACAGGAAAAGAAGGAATAAATAAAGACTAGAACGGAAAGAGAGAATGGAGGGAGTAGAGAAAAAGAGAGAGGAGGGTCAAAAGTTGAAACAAAGAAAGCATTTTAGGGTATATTTAAGTGGTGGTTTAAGAAAGGAACAAAGAAAAATAATTTAATAAACATTATAAGATATTTCACTGTTAGCAAGAAATGTTAGGAAAACAAGTTTTTACTAAAGTCTCATTTTAATTAATAATAAATTAATTATATAGGAAAATGAAAATAATATATACTGGCAATAAATGAGGAAAAGTTTAATGTACATCATGACTGTTATTCTTTCCATTTACTGTGATGTATTTTTTAGGGTGTTAATCAATTCAAAATAAAATATAAAAACATTACATAGATATTATTCTTGGCCTGAGAGAAAATTTCAAAATTATTCAATTAGGCATAAAGCGAATTTAAGAAGTTTGACTACACAGAAAAAAAATCCTTCCAAATCTGAAGTTATAGGCATTTGAAAACATAGTGGAGAGCTTGGTCTCCTTTACTGCATATAGTCACAAATTTATTTTATCGATTTTAAGGTATATTACACAGAATGTAAAGAGATACCCGGTTTTCAGTGGACGTAAAAATAATTACTCAGATTATTACATCTGACAGATAATCAGCTTCTATAATAAAGATGGATAAAAATCACTTAAAATTTTATCTGTGGTGTCTAGATGACCTCCACTTACAAGAAAAAAAAAATGGAGGAAAGTTGGGCAGAGCTGGCATTTGAATGTGGTTGAGATCCTTAGAGCCCCTGTTATGCTCAATCTTCCCCATTCCATACCCATGTCATCTGCTCACCAGGTCATTGTCTCCCTCACTACTAAAAACTGCCTAAGCAACCAATTCCCTCAAATACGTTATGTTAGAATGAAAGTTCCCCTGAATCTATCAACTACCCAGGCACCACCTATAGGTAAAGCGAGCCAGGTGGTACACGTCATCACCAAGACTTTTCTCCAGTCTTGTCTGATTCGATAATCTTCATTACTAAACAAATGTTTTAGTCGTATCTCCTGCAAATCTCAGTCTGATCTAAGAAAGATCCTACAGTTTTCAATATTTTAAATAATATTTTTGGCTCAGTTGTGTATAATAGCTTTTATCTGTACAAGTATGTAGTATATTCCTGGCTAAGTGGCTTAACAAATATAGACATATTTTTCTATTTTTAAAAAATATTCCATCAAATTAGTGTCTTGTACTCATTTTAATGTCTCTCAATGTGTACTATTCATGCTGTAAGGAATCTTTATTGACTTTGAAATTGTGATATTCATTTGCCATTAAGATTTACCATTAACCTAGGGGCTGTTAATTTTTTGTTGTGGAAAGCAAACACAATTTATCTCTTAGTGGTCTGTTATGACTGGGAGCCAATCCATTTCAACTCTGTGCCCATGGAGAGAAAGATTATTCCATCTGCACCATTATAAAGACTTTAAATCTTTACACTCAAAGTTCTAGAATGATGTTACAGATGTCTTTACCTCATTACATGGTTACTGGGGGATTGTTTCATCTGGTGTACTTTGATACTGTGTGTACCTTAACAAGCAATCTGGCATAAGCCTTCTGTTTATAGCACTAGAAAACATAGCATTGTTATATATCATGGTACTGTTAATTACACTGCTGCGCTAGGCATCATTAAGCCTCAAAATGCTCAAAGGCATGTCAGGAGGATTTGTTTTTACTTAAGCTAAACTGCTTTTAAGACTCAGATTTAAATAAACCAAACATGTGACAATTGAATATAGTACAATATATCATTGCTTTCTCATTTTTGGTTGAGAATAATCTGTTGGCAAATTCAAACTGTAGGTCAAATTTAACCCTTGCTAATCAGG
>PVKE010048569.1:0-11546 GCA_004027555.1 Craseonycteris thonglongyai | reverse complement strand
TTCTAACAAATGTATAAAAATAAATGATAGTTTTACTTAGTGTTTATGAAAAACTTCTGATGCAGTCAAATAATGGTGGGCACACACAAATCGGGCTGCAGGTGCCATGGCACCCGTGGGCACGGAGTTGGGAATCCCTGGCATGGAAGGAGAGCAGGTCCAGGCAGGAAACTTACAATTCCATGGTGGCAGTGTGGAGAAGCGGTCCCGGCCAAGAAGGAGATGTACAGAGGAGGAGGGAAGGCTGCAAGCAAGAAGTGAGTGCTGTTGCTGGCTGTGTTATCACCGCGCTGATTGGAGAAGAGTTTGTAGTGGACCGCGGGGACAGCAGTGCGCATGCTCATTACTCTCCATTCAAAGGCTGGGCTTGTCTGAGGTACTATGAATGCTGGCTGCAGGGGGCACAATTCATTAAAAAAAAAACAACTTTATCACTCATTAAATCTTGATTTACCCCATGCATATGATGTTCCATTTTGAGCATTAAATATATGATAAAACACCTGCCATATTAAACTTTAGTGGTCAGTATTACCGTAATTATGATGTACAAAGTCAGGTCACTGGAATCAATTATTACCATAATTTATACTGTACACATGATGCACAAAGTCCATTTTTGTGTTTGTTTTTAGGTCTTAAATATGTTATAAATTTTAATATGGCTGATTGTTGTTCTCATTAATTTAAGACAATGCTCAGTGCAGGTTAGTGCAGGTTATTGGTCAGTGATAATGCGCAAGCCAGCGGTAAGTGACAACGCAAATGGTCAGCGCTCAGTGGTAACACAAATGGTCAGCGCTCAGTGGTAATGCAAATGTTCAGCGCTTAGAGACAACGCAAATGGTTAGTGCCCAATGGTAAACGTTGAAGAAACGATACTGACAGTTCCTTCATTTCTTGCAGAAAAATACTACAGTACCTCATTCTACCAGTGCAAGGATGATAAAGCAGAAAAGGCTAGCATATAAAATTCCTTTTAAACTAGAGGTAGTAAAATACGGTATGCTAAGGAGCATGGCAACAGAGCAGCAGAGAGACATTTTGGGCCTCCTCCAACTGAAAAAATGATTAGAGAGTGGAGGAAACAGGAGGATCAGCTGCAAAAAGCAGATAAAAATAAGCACACTTTCCATGGGCATGCTGCAAAGTGGCCACAGTTGGAGGTGGACATGAAAGAATGGATCATACATCACCGGAATAATGGCTTCTCTGTCTCGACAAAAATGATCATATTTGAAGCGAAACGCATTTTTATAGAGAAAGGCATTCAGGATTTTACAGGATCACCATCATGGTGCTACAGATTTATGAGGTGATGTGGTCTTGCAGACCAAAACTAGAATTGCGCAAAAAATGCCAAAAGAATATGAATCTAAAATTCTGTCCTTTCATAAATTTGTTATTGATGCTAGGAAGAAAAATGGCTTTGAAATTGGCCAGATTGGGAATATGGATGAAGTTCCGCTAACCTTTGATGTGCCATCTAATAGGACTGTAGATCTGAAGGGTGCCAAAACCATCACTGTGCTTCAGGGCACGAGAAGACCCATTACACAGCTGTGTTGTCCTGCTGTGCCGATGGCACCAAATTGCCACCCATGTTGATTTTCAAAAGGAAAACATTTGCAAAAGAAGTGATTCCGCGAGGAGTTGTTCTACATGTACATGAGAAAGGATGGATGGATGAAAATTAAATGAGAATATGGGTTGAAAAGGTGTGGTCCAAACGTCCTAGAGGACTTCTGATAAAACCCTGCCTTATTAGTGCTTGACCAGTTTAGAGCACATATTAGCGAACCAACAAAAAAGTGCTTCAAAGAAGTGAAGACTCATCTAGCTGTAATTCCCGAGGTCTTGCAACCTCTTGATGTTTCCATCAACAAGCCATTTAAGGTCTTAATGAGAGAAGAGTGGAACAAATGGATGGCTACTGGTAATCATGATCTGACATCTACTGGACGAATGAAGAGGCCCACCACCACTCAAGTTTGTGAATGGGTGAAAACATCATGGGACTCAGTGAAGGAGGAGATCATTGTACAGTCATTCAAAAAATGTGGCATTAACAATGCCTTAGATGGAAGTGAAGACGGTATCTTATATGAAGACAGCGAAAAAAAATGATGTCAGTGATTGTGAGCAAATGAGCTTCATAAATTCTGACTCTAGCGATGATGAGTTCTTGGGGTTTCCAGAAAACTAGAGTACTCAAACCTTTAAGTCTCTCCATTTGTTAATGACAGTGATAATGGTTCTTAATGCCACTGTTGACTGCTGTTCACTTTACATGGTTCAAATGTTATTCTGTTATAGTTTATTAAATATTTTATTACACTATTTGGTTCAGAATATTTTTTTTTCTGTTTTCCTCCTCTAAAAACTAGGTGCATCTTATGGTCAGGTGCGTCTTATGGGGCGAAAAATACGATATATACACACACACACACACACACACACATATATGCATATATGTATATATATATATACACACACACATACATACATACATACATGCATACACATACATATTATGGATTTCTACTCAGTTATAAAAGAAGATAAAATATGGCCATTTGTGACATCATGAGTGGATCCTGAGAATATTATGCTAAATCAGGTGGCAAGTGACATAGTGCCATGTAATTTCATTCATGTGTGGGATTTAAAACACAAAGCAACAAATGTACAAACAAACAGACAGACAAGCCTATAGATATAGTTAGTGAAATGGTAGTTACTAGAGGGGATGTGAATAAAGTGGCTACAGAAGTTCAAATGCATGGCAACAAAGGGAGATTAGACTTTGGGTCGTGAGAACAAAGTAAATTGTACAGATGTTGAATGATAAGAGATGTACACTTAAAACCTATAATGTTATTATCAACGAATGTCATTCCAATAAATTTAATTTTTTGTTAAACTGTTGAAAAAATGGGATGGATTGAATAAATAACTTATGGATAACTTACTGAAATCATTCTTCTTATAACTTATATCTAAGTCCAAGTTTGTTTTATCCATCTTTGCATCAAACTTTTGAATGTCATGTCCTCCTTAAGTCACTTATTTTACAAATCAAAAATATGGTGATGAAAAGAAAGCTGACTCTGGGTGGTAAACACATAATGTAACACATAGACAAAGTACTGTAGAGTTGTATACATAGAACCTATGTAATTTTTACTAACCAATGTCACCCCAATAAATTTAACAATAAAAAAATATATAGTTAAATACAAGAATCATTTATCTAACACCTCTAAATACCAGGGCTGTGTTACATGTTGCCTGGAAAACAAAAGTATTTAATAAATTCCTTGATAGTGAATAACTTATCACTAATTGGAAATGATGTTTCAAATGTGAGAAACACTTCTGGTTGGAAAAAATCTGGAAGAGTTACATTAAAAAGCTAATAGGTGGATGTTCATTAAATAGAGTTGTATTGAAACACAGACTCCAAAACCAGTCTCTGCATAATTAGCAAATATACAATTCGAAGCAACGCTGAATTCACTCCTCCCTCCCTTTCCTCCAAATTGCAAGCAATTTACTATAAACTATGCCCAGGTGAGTGAGTGAGACAGAGAAGTGGTGAATTTGGGAAACGTGGTGTCAAGAGATTTGAAGCCAAGTACAAATCAGGAAGAAAGAAAGAGGGAGAAAAAAGATTTCTTGTGGCCATGGCTCATTCTGGTTAGGACAGCCATCTTTCTGGCCCCATTCCTCTATAAGTTTGAGCTTGCAGCACCAAACAGCTTCATAAATGCATATACATGAGAAAAAATGAAATGTAATCTTTGTTGGAAACACATAAAAGCATAAAATTAAGCATCAGAAAGTATGAGTCAAACTGAAACATCCTTTCTCAGACTTCCTGAACCTCACTGTGGACATTAACTGTTCCATATGCACAGGGCACAGTAATCTACAATTAAATTATTAAATAGGAAAATTGACAAATAATGTCCATATGTTATATCATTCTACAGAGTCCACGAGAGCAAGAATTATTTTTGGGGAGAGGAAAGGGGGTCACCACAATATTGTAGGACCAGTACAGCACCTGGCATGTGGTAGGTGTTTATTACATGAATGATGCATAGATTGACAGGTGGACAGATAGATGTTAGACTGTTGGGTGGTTGAATAAATCGATAAATAGAAGAGTGAACAGATAGATAAAAACCAAATTTTCCAGCCAAAATATGCTAGCAAAGTGTTTATATTTCAAGATTATAAAGCAATGCTGAAATGTCCTTCTTACTTTTCTCTTAGAGAAAATAGTTGCAAGTATAGAAAAAAAAAAGAAGCAGATATTTTATAGAGAGGGTGAATTCGTGGCCCAAACAAGATCTCCCAGAGGGCATTGAATTACTCTCCTATGTCATTACCTTGGTTCCTCAGCATGGCCTAGAAAATGGATTTGGTCAGAGCACCCAAATATCTTTTATTCCTTCATAGATTGATTCCAGGTAAGAGTGAATGTTTCTGCATATCAACTGTCAATAACTAGTGAATTTTTATTAAGTTATGCCTTAGCTTTTAGCCGTGCAGTGAAATTTGTTGTTCTTTGATGCTTTCCCTCAGGTTTCTAACTTTAATCTACTTCATGGATCTCCTCTAGAGGGTTTTTTCTTTCTTTGTTCTGTTCTTATCCTGGGGACCAAGCTAAGAGGCTACTTTAGCAGTGGAGCCAGACTACTTTTGTTTGACATAACAGGAGAATTCATCATGTTTCTATCTATGCAAGTCATGAAAAATCATCAAGTACTGATTCTAGGTACTATGGGAAGTAAGAGAGGGCCCTTACCTGCCCAGAGTTTAAGGTCTTATTAGAAAGAAACATCTAATACATGAAACAAATAGTGATCAATATAAGGCATCCTACATTGAGTGAAGTTGGGAATACAAATACCAACTGCTATGTTCAAGTAAAGAAAGGAGAGATCAATGATGATACGTGTAATCATTAAGGAGGCTGGCCTTCGCAGACGGAAGAAGAGGCAATTCAGGTGAAAAGAACTACAAAGTAAATGGCAGGCTTTTAAAGATACAAACAGCATGAATTTTTCTGTAAGACCTGGATGGGAAATCTTAGTTCCACCGCTTATTAGCTTTAACCTTAGGCAGCTGTATTAACTGTCCTCAGTTTGAATCCAAACTCTGCCATTTGTGAGCTGTATGGCAAAGCTAATAATCTGGACAAGCTAATAACGTCTATGGTAAATCTAAAATTGCTTATTAATAACACTAGAATAATTGAAGTACCTACCTCACAGGATTGTTGTGGATTAAATGAATAATGTGAAAGTGGGACCCAGGCACAATATAAGCACTCAGTAGTCAATAGCTTTCATTATTAACTTATTTAGGCATCGATTTAGTAAATCTCTTGTTAATATGATATACTAATGATTCTCTACTGTAATAAATAACCATGGGTGTTTTAATTGAGAATTGGACAGATTTGATATGGCAAAGGGAAGAAAGAGATTGGAATTAGAGGCTTTTTCCCAAATCATGATGCAAATCTTGTATTTTGAAATGGAGTACTTGGGTTTTCCCTCAGGGTCAACTTATGCTTCATTATAGCCCACATCCACAGACCTATGTCCCCTTCCATTTGGACTTAAGAGCCTGAATATCCTTTGCAAGGTCTAAAGTCAGCTATGCCTTTACAAGATCAAATTCAATACTCTCATTAATACATCCTAAACAAAAGATATAATTAACATTTCTAAAAATGGTAATATCAATTAAGTAGTAATTAAGTAAAGAAGTTCATTAAAGTACCAAATTAAGTAAAGAAGTACTATATTAGCAACATTAAAGAGGATGAAAGAATTTAGAAAAACCTTGAATGTGGAGGTTTTAAAATAAATACCTCTTTTGACACTCCTCCCTTGGTAAGGTGGAAACTATTTTCCTTCTCCTCAAGTGTGGGCTAGACTTAATGACCTTATAGAACATTATGAAAATGACAAAGTGAACCTCTGAAAACTGGCCATAAAAAACTTTGCAGCATCCTTCTTTCTATCTAGGATTACTCTCAAGGGCAGGGGTGTCCAACCTTTTGGCTTCCCTGAGCCACACTGGAAGAATTGTCTTGGGCCACACATAAAATACACTAACACTAAGGATAGATGATGAGCTAAAAAAAAAGAAAGGAAAGAAGGAAGGAGGGAAGGAAGGGAGGGAGGGAGGGAGGCAGGAAGGGAGAAAAGGAGGGAAGGGAGGGAGGGAGAGAAAGAAAGAGAGAAAGAGAGACAGAAAGAAAGAAAGAAAAATCAAAAAGTAGCAAAAAAATCTCATGTTTTAAGAAAGTTTACAAATTTGTGTTGGGCTGCATTAAAAGCCATCCTGGGCCACATATGGCCTGAGTGTTGCAGGTTGGACAAGCTTGCTCTAGGGCATGGGTGTCAAACTCAATTAAAACACGGGCCATCTGGTGCAACAGGCAAGAGTCACGTGGGCCACATCACATTTAGAAATGTCGTGGGAACTGAGTCAGCACGTTTATACACGCCCACAGTCCCCAGGAAAGGCACTGGACCATGTGTATACTCGTCTTCAGTAGTTAAAGGGTTAACGAGGGAATTCTGTGCACAGTATTGCCTCAATCTCCCCTAAGCGCTATTTTCTTCATAACAATTTTTTCTATTTTTATTTTATTTCAGAGCATCGTGGGCCACAAAAAATTACCTCAGGGGCCGCATGACACCCCTACTCTAGGGGAACCCAGTAACCATGTTTTGAAGAACCAACAGGAAATAATAGATATCCATATAAATAAAGATATGTATATAGATATAGATGTTTTAAAAGAAACTTATTCTGAAGATTAGCATACATAGTTAAAGAGGCTAAGAAATCCCATGATATGCCAAATACAAACTGGAGGTATAATTCTTGTACAAACTCAAAGGTCCGAGAACCAGAGAAGCCAATAGTTTAAGTCTGAGTTCTGGTCCGAGTACAAAGGCCCAAGAAGCAGTAGCACTACTGTCAGAGGGAAGGAAAAAATGGATGTCCCAGCTCAAGTAGTGAACAAATTTCTCCTGCTCTACCCTTTGGTTTTATTGAGGCCCTCAATATATCGGATGATACCCATTCCACATTGGTGAGGTCCATCTTCTTTACTTGGTGTCCCAATCCAAAAGCTAATCTCTCCTAGAAACGTCCTTATAGGCACATCCAGAAATACTGTTTTACCAACTATATGAGCATCATTTAGCCCAGTCAAATTAACACATAAAATTAACCATCAGCTTCATCTACCCTCTTCATCTACCAGACTGAGGAGGGAAGTGAGTAAAGGTATACAGCTTTCTTAATGACTACAGCCAGGATGTGACACACATCACTTTGCTCACATTCCACTTTACAAATTAGACATTTGGCTCCACCTAAATGAAAAGGGAGCTAGGAAATGTAGTCCCTAGTTGAGCCACTGCTTTCTAGCAACAACTCTAGACAAAAGGAATGGGGCATGATCTTTGGTGGATTTGCCATGGCATATCCCTCCTCACACAGAGCATGCTCAGCTCCCAAGGGGGATGACTCAACCATCCATTCAGATCTCGCCTCCTGCTTCAAGTCCAAGCACTCCAGGATGTGCAGTCTTCTTCACAAGGTCCGGATGTCTCCTTTTGCAATCTGAAAAACTATAAATGAAAAAGATAAGTTATACCTCATATATAATATAAAATTATAGAACCACAGTTATCATTGATTCATAGAAATGCTGAACCTCTGTCAGGTAGGCAGTATTCAGTCCTTCTGTTCTAGCTAGGACTGGGGTAAATTCCTTGGCTCAGCTCTCTTCGGCTTTTTAGAAGAAACTGACTTGTTCTCTGTTCCTAGGCTGCTGTTCAGCCTCTAGGAGTTTCTTCCTTGTCTCTCTTCTCCACAGCCACATCTAAAATGGATATTCAGAAGTATGCTCTCTGGGGCCTGTACATATTTGGGCCTGCTTCTGCAAAACTGATTTTACAGAATTCTGCAGGGAAGGCAGAGAAGCAGAACTTGCAGGCAGGCAAAATGTGGAGGAGTCTGAAGGACATAGCCCAACCAGGCTTTTGCCCTTTCCAACCAGTGGGGTACTCAGCCTTGTGCTAGTAGCAGCGGAAGCTTTTATTTTATTTTTATTTTCTTTAGTTTTTTTTCCTCTTTTATCCTGGGCAGGAAATGCTTCCTGTGGTTTCCCAAGGAGAGTCCTGTGCTACTCAGTCATTCTGCCCACACAGCGAAAAATGAGACTAGTGGGAAACAAATAAAACAAAACAAAACAAACAAAAAAACGCTGGGCTATCAAGAAATTTACTTACTCTTATTATTTTTTATTCTTTATTTCCTTTTCTAATTTTAAACTTTACTTATTTTTCCCTTCTGCAACTTCCTTTTATTATTCTTTCTTAATTTTTACTTTTGTATGTTTTTAGTATTTTTATTTTTTCCATATTTTTTACTCTATTTTTTATTAATATTATTATTCTATTTTTTTTTTCTTCTTTTTTCTTCTTCCTCATTCAAAGTGTGCCCAGAGACACTGGAGACTGCCCCATCCAACTCTGGTTGACAGAGTGATCCACCTCAGGGGAATAAGCTCTAGCAGACTTTTGTAGGAGCAGCTGTGTGCAACTCAACTTTCAGTGCCACTCTGCTTCTCCGCCAAGGCCAATAAAAGTGAACTGCAAGCAATAGACCACAGGGCTCACAAAGGAGGGAAGGGAAAACATCATTTTTCTTTCTTCTTTCTTATAAATTCTATTTTCCTTTTTTTCTCTTCCGTTGTTATCTTCTACCACTGAGCTTACCATGGGACACTCTTTTCTTTTTAATTTTATCTTATTTTCTTTTTCTTTTCTTCCATTATTTCCTTTCTTCATTAAACATTTTCATATCATGTCTATGTATTTCATTTTTAATTAAAAAATTTGTACATAGTCTTAATTTTCCTAATTTTTACTTTCTTTTTATCTCTATTTTTCTATTTTTTTAATTTTACTATTATAATTATATATTTTATTATTAGTATTTATTATTATTATTATTATTATTGTTAAATTTAATGGGGTGACATTGATTGGTAACAATTAGACAGTTTCCAGATGTACAAGTCCACATCACATCACATTATGCATCGCATTATGTGCCTATCACCTCCCCTTCCATCATCATATATCCAGTGTCCACTTCTACCCCACCTCCCCAACTCTCCCTTCCCCCTCCTCCCCCTTCTCCAGGTAACCACCAAACTATTGAGTGTGTCCATAATGCTGGTTGGTGCCCACTCCAACCTCCGCTCCCACTCTCCCTCCCTCCGCCTCCCCCTCCCTCAGGCAATCATCCAGCTATTGACTGTGTCCCTAGGTCTCTGTGTCTTTGTTACTTTCAGTTTTATATTCCACCTATAAGTGACGTCATATGTTTCCTGGTTCTTTCAGTCTGACTTATTTCACTTAATAAGATGGTCTCTTGGTCCATCCATGTTGTCACAAATGACTGTATTTCATCATTTCTTATCACTGAGTAATATCCCACTGTGTGAATGTACCACATCTTCTTTATCCAGTCATCTATCAAAGGGCATTTTGGTTGTTTCCATGTTCTGGCCACTGTGAACAGTGCTGCGATGAACATGTGGGTACAGACATCTTTGAAGATTAAGGTTCTCAGGTTTTTGGGGTAGATGCCCAGAAGAGGGATGGCTGGGTCATATGGTAACTCCATTCCTAATTTTTTGAGGAATCTCCATACAGCCTTCCATAGTGGTTGTACCAGTTTACATTCCCACCAGCAGTGTATGAGGGTTCCTTTTTCTCCACAGCCTCTACAGCACTTGTTATCCCTTGTCTTGTAGATAATAGCCATTCTAACAGGTGTAAGATGGTATCTCATTGTGGTTTTTATTTGCATCTCCCTAATTGCTAGTGAAGCAGAGCATATTTTCATATATCTGTTGGCCATATGTATGTCTTCATGAGAGAAGTGTCTGTTAAGGTCATCTGCCCATTTTTTAATTTGATTGCTTGTTGTTGTTGTTTTTTGTTGAGCTGTACAAGTTCTTTGTATATTTTTTATATTAGCCCCTTATCAGAGGCATTGTTTGCAAATATTTTCTCCCAGTTGGTTGGTTGCCTCTTTGCTTTGTTGATGGTTTCCTTAGCAGTGCAAAAGCTTTTTAGCTTAATAAGGTCCCATTCATTTCTTTGTGCTTTTACTTTCCTTGCCATTGAGGTCAGATTCATAAAGTCCTCCCTGAATCCCAGGTCTATAAGTTTAGTGCCAATGTTTTCTTCTATGCAATTTATGGTTTCTTTCTTAGTTAGAGGTTTTTAATCTATTTTGAGTTAACTTTGGTATATGGTGACAGACTGCAGTTCCCATTCAGCCTTTTGCATGTGGTTTTCCAATTTTCCCAGCACCATTTACTGAAGAGGCTTTCTTTACCCCACTGTATATTTTTCGATCCTTTATCAAAAATAATCTGTCCATACATTTGTGGGTATATTTCTGGGTTTTCAATTCTATTCCATTGGTCCGTGTGCCTGTTTTTCTGCCAGTACCAAGCTGTTTTGATTACTGATGCTTTGTAGTACAGATAAAAGTCAGGCAGTGAGATGCCCCCAGCTTTATCCTTTTTTCTTAGGATAGCTTTTGCGATTCGTGCTCTTTTGTGGTTCCATACAAATTTGATGTTTTTTAAATCTATTTCTTGAAAGAATGACAGTGGGATTTTGAAGGGAATGGCATTAAATCTGTATATTGCTTTGGGGAGTATGGTCATTTTAACTATGTTGATTCTTCCAATCCATGAACATAAAATGTCTTTCCATTTCTTTGTGTCCTCTTTAATTTCTTCTAAGACTGTCTTATAGCTTTCAGTGTATATGTCCATCACGTTCCTTGTTAGATTTATCCCTGTGGAATTTCATTTTTTTGTTTGCAATGGCAAAGGGAATGGATCTTCTCATTTCTCTTTCTGAAGTTTCATTGTTGGCATACAAAAATGCAGTCCACTTTGCGACACTGAATTTGTAGCTGGCAATATTACTATATTTGTCTATTATTTGTAATAGCTTTCTGATACAGTCTTTAGAGTTTTCTACATACATGATCATGTCATCTGCAAAGAGTGACAGTTTAACTTCTTCTCTCCTGATTCGAATACCTTTTATTCCTTTCTCTTGTCTGATTGCTCTGGCTAGAACTTCCAGAACTATGTTGAATAGCAGTGGTGACAGGGGGCATCCCTGTCTTGTTTCTGATTTTAGGAAAATAGGCTTCAGCTGTGCCCCATTCAGTATGTTTGCTGAGGGTTTGTCATATATGGCCTTTATTATGTTGAGGTACTTTCCTTGAATTCCCATTTTATTCAGTGTTTTTATCATAAATGGGTGTTGTATCTTGTCAAATGCGTTTTCTGCATCAATTGAGATAATCATATGGTTTTTGTCCTTTGTTTGGTTTACGTGCTGGTTTACATTGATTGATTTGTATATGTTGAACCATCCTTGTGCCCCTGGGATGAATCCCAC
>PVKE010048568.1:0-11543 GCA_004027555.1 Craseonycteris thonglongyai | reverse complement strand
TGTCTGGGTTCTCCTCTCATGCCGCCATCTTGCTCTCTCTCTAGAAATGATTTAGTAGATATATTCATTAAGATTGGGTTTGGCTGAAAATGGCAGAATCCCCAAAGTCACAATGGCTTAAACCAAACTTGTCTAACCCACGGCCCACAGGCCACGTGCGACCCAGGACAGCTTTGAATGCGGCCCAACACAAATTCGTAAACTTTTTTAAACATTACAAAATTTTTTTTAGTGATTCTTTTTTTTTTTTTTTTAAGCTCATCAGTTATTATTAGTGTTAGTGTATTTTAAGTGTGGCCCAAGACAATTCTTCTTCCAATGTGGCCCAGGGAAGTCAAAAGGTTGGAGACCTCTGGAGCTTTAAACAATACAGAATTTGATTTCTCTTTCATTTAAAAGTCTGCATAGATCACATAGGGCTGATACAGCAGCCCCGCAACCATTAGAGACCCCCGATTTGTTATTCAACCGTTCTCAGCGTGTGACTTCCAGGTCATGCTCACTGCAGCCCACATACAACAGAGCCAGCAGGAAGGACAATGGCAAAAAGAAGGGCACTCCCTCTCCCTTTAAGGACACTGCTCCCTAGTTTCATGCATGTCTACTTACATCCACGTCCATTGCCACATGACTTGGCCTACCCCTGTGTGACACAGACAAACGGGACCTCCCATGTTGTACAGAACTCAACAGAGAGGAAGGCGGACAGTTGTCCTCTGTAAGGTCTCGGGGGCCAGAAGACTCAGGTGTGATTGATTTATTCATTTATTCATACATTTGTTCAAGACACAATTGTGGACTAATAGTGATATGTGCCCAGCTCTGTGTTAGATTCCAGAAATAAGAAAGACAGCCATGACAGGTAAGTAAATAAGTTGTTGCAACACAATGTGTCAGGAATTTCATAAAGGTAAAAAAAAGTTGCTTTCTCTGTTTCAAGGGAAGTTCTACAGAGGAGATGCTGTGTAAGGTAATCCTTTCGAAGAAGGACTTGGCCCATTCAATGGGTGAAGAGCTGGGTGGGGTGGGTGCTTGGGGAGGTCAGTGTCCGTAGGGAGTGTTGGGAAGCGGAGGAGGCATTCCAGGCAGAAGGAGGAACCTATGTAAATGTGACAAAATATGGGCAAGTATGGCTTGCTAGGGAGCTCCATACGGTCCCACGGGACCTGGAATGGGGATAAGGCTGTAGGAAGGGAGCCAGGGAGGAGTGGTAGATGACACTTAAATGTAGGCAGGTTGGGGGGCTTGCAGAGCCTTCTGCGCTCCGTGGGAAGCCACTGTAGAGGCCCAGCAATGGGAGGACCACAAGGAATTTGAGTTTTGAATGATTACTCTGAAGGGTGTGTGAGAATGTGGAAGGTGAACAGGAGATGGGCATCATTGAAAACAGGAAAAGTGTTCATTTTTCAAGCACTTACAGTGTCAAATCTATGCCAGGTGCTATGGCAAGAGCTACGGACACCAAATGGAGCGCAACAGACAAGGAACCCACAAGGACCGGCACCAGAGGGACACACATGAACCAGTGTTGACAGTGCTCTGCAACATATATGACCTGGAGGATAGAGGGTGACCTGGGAGGACAGTAAAGAACATGCCTGACCCTACGGGGGGTGGCACAGAAAAGTGCTGAGAGGGAACTTTAGCTTATGAAAGCCGAATGGAAGTTTGACAGGTTTGGTCAAGGGCTAGAAAGAACATTCTTGGCAGAGGGTACGGTACCCACAAAAACAAAGAGGCTTGAAGAAAAATTGTATCATTCAGAGTTCAAGGCGAGAGGTGAACCATTAGGCCCAGATCAGGATAGAGACAGCTGGGGAGTCACACAATCAGACCTGGTAGGAGGTTATGCGACTGCCAATGACTAGGTAGGAGATGAGAGCCTAATGTTCAAGGGGGACGGCTGAGTCTTCCATTTGCTCCCCTCCCTTCCCCATAACCTTCTCCACCCTGTTTTATCGCCTGGACAGCATTAACTGAATGGTCAGTATCCCTTGTCCTCTGGCTTCCAGTTTGGTGGGGCTGTTGGGGAACAATAGTAGGAGATTATTGGGGAGGAGGAGCTGAGAGAGTGAGTTCAGTAATTACTTCTTTCCCCAGTTCCCTGACTGTGAAGTTCCCCAGGGCTGGTTTCACGCTCCTGTTCAGTGGTCCAGTTTTCACACAGTGCTCCTGCTTTCCCTCTCTCCCTTCATGCCCTGGCTTTCTCTTCTTCTCCGGGTTCCCAGAACCACACCCTGCCCGTCCTCATTCAGGCATGGGAGTGGTCACAACAACCCAATACCTACAGGGGATTACACTATGCCCTTTGTGAATAGTCCCTTTATTAATTCCACAAGTTATGTAATAAGTATGCTGACGGTTCCCTGCCAGGATCCTGACTAATATAATCACTAAACACCACCCTCACTAAAGTCCATGTCTTCACAACTCTCATGATGTTTCTGTGTTGTCTGCTGCCCCCAGTTTTCTAGGAGAAATGATCAAACCCCCAAGATTGTTCATAACTCTCATAGCTCTTGGTTTGTATGTCAAAGATCACAGCCTGGTGAGTTCAGATGAATTCGGATGAATAAAACTGAATAGTCTCTACCGCCAAGTTCATAAATTAGTGGGAGAGATAAACTTGTACACTTAACAGTAAACCCCCCCAAACTCATCTTTGGCATACTTCCTGAGCATGGCATAGTTTAAACCAACAGTCCAGACCGAATTAATATTTCCATGGGGGGTTATTGGTCAAAGAATACAAACTTTCAGTTATAAGATTAACACGTTCTGGGGATCTAGTGTACAGCATGGTGACTATAAGTTATAATACTGTATTGTATACTTGAATGCTGATAGAAGGATAGTTCTTATATATTCACACCACAAAAAAAAAAAAGAAGAAAAATTGTAATTATGTGACATGGTGATAATCATTTTATAATAAATAAATGTGTCAAATGAGCACAGTGTACACCTTAAACTTACACAATGCTGCATGTCAATTATATCACAATAAAACTAGGGGAGAAGGGCACTGCCAAAAGGAAACTAACAACCACAACAACCACCTAGTTTAAAGATAAGGAAATGAAGGTTCTGGGAAGTGTTAGTTTGTGTAAGGCCACACAGCTGGTCTATGTGGGAGTCAGTATTTGAACTCAGTGCTCAATTTGTTGTCTTCAGCCACCTATTTTTTCACAGCTATTCAAAAACAGTAGCACACCCATGTTTGTTCCAACCCATCTCTCACTCATGGTAATTTACAACTGTATACCTCAGAAGCTGCTTAATAAGCATCTGTTAACTATTTTTTTTAATCATCATTTCCAATTCCCACATTCAGAAAGAGAGAACCTGATTGTCCATCTAAATTGGGGTTCAGTTCTAATTCAGTCAGGGCGGTTCACAGTACAGACATGTCTGTCTGTCTGCAATTCAGGACTCTGTGTGGGAGAGGGAGTTTCCAGAGAAAGGCTACTGGTATAGGACAAGCAGATATCCCTAAAGCATCTATCAGAGTCAATAGCAGGCCCTGGTTAGTCTTAAAGGAATCATTTCATAAGGCCGATTGTGATGTGTGAAGAAAGACTGACTTCAAGTTCATTTTGTCATGAAATATTTCAGTGCTATTTTTTTTAAGAGAAGGAATAATAACGTATATTTACAACTCAATTATTTTCTATTATTCTAGTTCTAGTCAAATTAGACATTCCGTAATTCCATGGCGATTTTTCAGGGGGAGGGGTGGTTGTCACACCTGCCACACAGCTGGGTCCAAGGACTGCCTGCATGTGCCAAGAATTGGTTTCCATGCCAACCAATCTAAGAGTGTTTCTGCCCTATCTACCCACTCCAGGACAGACATTAATAGAATAGGCACATATGAGGAAGTGCACAAGACAGATCGAGTAAGCGCATGCAGTTATTTTTTATAGCACTTGGTTCTACGCTATTCCTATGCTAGCTTGACCCCTTTTAATAACATAAGATAATAGAAGACAGATTTTGCTCCTGCTAAGTGCTCAGAGCTCTTTAAAAAATGCTACCACATTATCCTGACAGCACCCCTAAGAGATAAGAAAGGACTTATTTTGAGAAACTGAGGCACAAAGGGTGAAATGCCCATCTTACACACACAGGATGAGGCAACGCAAACATTAGGATGGAATTCAAGAGTCCTACCCGTAAAACTTGCATTTTCATTATAGTTTTCTGCTTCCCTGTCACCTCTATCAGCTTGAAGCTCCAGAGCAAATCAATTCAATGCAATTTTGATTAAATATCATCCTTATCCTATTTCATGTTAATTGCAAAAATAGCATGAATGGGGAGGGAAACTGGGTACACTATTAAAGAGAAAGGCAGGGAACTACAAAGATTGGGAAACAAGAAAGAAGGTATATAGGTTTAACTTCAGTTAAAATATTTCACCTTAGCCGGGATGGCTCAGTGGGTTAAGCGTTCACTTTGCAGCGCCGGGGACCGAGGATCGAATCCCGGCCCGTGCAGACCCATATGCTGAACTGGGAGCTCCCCTAGTCCAGTTCTCTCTCTGTCTTTGTATCTCTGTCCCTCTCTCTCTCCTCTGTCAAAATAAATAAATAAATAAAATATATATTAAAAAAAAAAAAAGAAGCCTTTTCTGAAAAAAAAAAAAAAAATTCACCTTAATTTTCTTTCAAGGGAAAGGAACAACCACTGCAGCTCTGAAATAGCAGAAGGCTAATCTACTTAGCAGGAGGCATAGTTGTGACTCAGGGAAACAATACTATGACATTAACGATGGCCAAGTTTAATAAGAGACACCTTAGACAGTGAGAGGGAAACTTGGGAAGATGTGGCTTAAAAAAAAAAGGGTGCTGAAATGTCAGCCTGTTTTTCACGTTTCCTGGAGAGTCTTGCTTTGCAGGGGCAGACCGCCTCAGGGAAAAACCAGGAACATCAACAGGGAAGGGATAAAAACATGCCTTTGTGAGATGGAGACTGAGGACACATTCAATCCTATCAGAGTGCTGACTCTACTGTTTTAAAGACCCTAAGATTATCTTACCTCATTACTGCCATTACTCCACACAAAAAACTACAAACAAAAATGAGGGCGCTCCGGCCAACAAATGCAAAAATGTCTGAATGTAATATATGCCCCTGATGTTTGCCCAAAGCAACGACCAGTCACTTCAAATGTGCTCCAAAAGTCAATAGCCAGTGACACGTTCGTGTCAGGTGTTTCATGAACCCAGAGCTACGAGTATCCAGGATGCTTATTCTGTATGTACACACACACACACACACACACACACACACATACACACACACATTTCTATTTCTTTCCTCTCTTATTCCCTTATCATGCAACATAAGATGTATCAACTTTACATTGTAGTGTTACCAGGTTCAGGTGTTATTTGCAGCCCCCAAAAACTGAGAGACAAGTTTGATGGGAAGAAAACTAGGTTTATTCAAAATTCTGGCATTCAGGGAAGGCAATGGACTAGTGTCTCAAAGACTACCTTCCCCCAGCCTAGCAAAGCCAAAAGGTTGTTTTAGGCACATAGGTTGGGGAAGAACGAAGAAAGATGGGAGAGGGGGTTGGTCAGGCAGGCTTGAGGGCTGGTCGTTGAGAAATCACTTTGGGGCTTGTTCTGCTTCCACATAAAGTTATCTTGGACTCAGGCACTCAGGTGCCTGAGGACTACGAAATTACTGTTTTGGGGTGGTACTTTGCTGATTAACTGGATGAAGGAGGTATGTGTAACTTTAAGAAAGGGAACAAAGCAGAATCATTCAAGAGAAAACAAAAACTATGAAGTGATTCAGGCTGTAAACTAACTAAATGAATTAACAGAACAGGCTAAGTGGATTCACAAAGAGGGAGCTAACTAAGTTATCAATTTCTTGAATTTCACTTTTACAATAGTATGTAGGTATTGTGAGTTTTATATCATAGTATTTCAGTTACAGGAATCACTCAAGGACTTTATGTCCTCTTCTGGGAACAGATTAGTGCTACTTTCGGTTGTATGCAGGATAGGTGTAGCATGTTGGGCAGAATTGTAACCTTGTCATTGTATTTATTTGGAGACTAAGTATGGTTTTCAGAGATGAGTATGGATGCCAAGTTGACAAGCAGTGGACTTGTGATGGTTAATTATATATGTCAATTTGACTGGCCACCAGATGGCCAGATAGCTGGTGAAACATTATTTCTAGATGTATTTGTTAGGGTGTTTCCAGAAGAGATTAGCATTTGAATTGCTGGACTGAGTAAAGCAGATTGCCCTCCTCAATGTGAGTAGGCCTCATCCAGAGACAGGAGGGAGTGCTGATCTCCAACTTCTCAGATCCACACAGTGGCAACACACACTCACATCACTTATACCCTATGTTCAGAATCTTCTTTAAGAGTGGAATATTGGTCCAGAACTCAGGAAACCTCTTTGCCCCTCTCCTGAGCACCAATCCCTGTGATTGCTATTACTTATTTGCCTTAGGGCAACAAGTCCAGATGGACTCCCCACTGCATCCTATCCCCAGGGAGGGGTCTAGGGTTCTGGAGTGTGGCTTAAGAGGTTCAAATCCTGGCTCATCGTAAGCAATTTGCTGGCTAATAACACTTACATTAATGAACGTAGGCAATGTTACTTCTGCTCTCTGACTTTCGGTGTTTCTATCTATAAACTATGAATATTAACAATACCAGCCTCATAGGAATGTTACGAGGATTAACTAGGACAATCCACACAAAGTAGTGCCTAGAACATAGTCAACACTCCCTAACTGTTGGCTACTTTTTAAATTAATTCCTAAGAATCTGTCTCAATGAGGAGCTGTGCCTTTGGTCATTAGGCAAGCCTTCCTATAATGCTCAAAGAGAGTAAACACAGAGGAGGGCAAGAAAAACTAAAATGAAGAGGCTGTGTAAGTAGCCAGACTGGAGAAACTAATTAAACATTTACCTGAAGCACATGTTAAGGGTTTCTCTGGACAGAATGGAGTATAGTGTGTATAAAATAGTTAAAGGGGCACAGTTTAAGCTTCTCAGAGCTAATCTTAGAAGGGACATATTAAGTACATTTAAAAAAAATAGACAGACTATGGAAAATATATGTAAATGAAAAATTGAAAACTAGACTTTTCCCAAGCTCATTAGACTGGAAAGTCAAAGATCCCTTAACAAATTTAGAGGGTTGTTTTTATTATAGGGTGGGAAAATTAGGAGACTAAAACAACTCAATACACCAGCAGTAAATCTATGCCATCAAGCAGAGCTAACACATTCTAGGTAGTCAAAAAATCAATTATATAGGAGAATTCAAGAGACATAAGTGACATGCTTAAAGTATTCCAATGTATTTGCAAAAAAAGATTTATTCGTTGCTGTTTTCAGTATATTGCTAGAAGGAATAATGATCTCTTGCTTATGTCCCTGGTTCATACTGCTTTTCTCTTTTAACATGCTGCCCTTCATTTGCCACACAAAGATACTTTGAATCTGCCATAAACACAGACACTCCCCATGCAGGGTAATGAATGATAAACTAGCTGTTACAAAGAGCTTAGAAACCAGGCAGAGTGTTCCTACATCTCTAACCCAAGTTATTTTCTGTGGCTTAACATATTTTCAATAGCAGTTCAACCACATGCTTAACTCTAACATAGAATTCCTTTCACTGGCTATGGAAAAAAATAATCAAAGAGACTATTACTTCTGTGGAAGTTCTTGTACATGACTCCAGGGGAATTATCCTTTCCTTCATGCTTTATGAGGCTGCCCCAACCTGGCTGCACAGAACCCCCAAATATATGCCTGTGTGTGCACCACAGTCAAGGAGTTTGGAAGAGTCCCAAGAGTCTCAGAAAGACACAAAAGAATGTTTTAAAGCCCAGGACCCTTACTTATCATGCAGAACACCTAAGCAGGCCACACATTTCTCCTCCATAGTCTACATTACCACCCTTCCTTTCAAAGGCCATATCTAGCAACCATGCCACCCCCAATCCTTTAGAACCCCTGAACATCCCCTGCCCTTCCACCGGAATCAGGCAGTTTCTGACCATGGAGACTACCTGACAAAACGCTAGCAGAGCCTATCACAGGAAATGGCCTACATTCACTTCCAGCTCAACCTACAGCTGCTGCCATGATTAAATGTTTGGGGTTAACACAGAATGAACCATGTTTGAAGTCCGGCTGTACCTCTCACTAGCTCTGAGACCTTGAGCAAGTTATTTCATTTTTCTGAGTCTCGGTTCCACCTCTCCCATTTGAGGATAGTAATATAACTACTTCTTTGAGTTTGGGGGGAAATTCAGTGAGATAGTTTACGGTATATAAAAATTTCAACCAACACTGTAGACACTCAATGCATAACTGTTCTCATAGACTACTACACTGGAGATGCAGTCTGACCTCTGTTCTGACCATTCTTTCATGAGTTAAATGAAACCAGTACAGTTAAAGAAAACTTCTTCTGGTTCCAGATGATTTTTTCTTGACCCCTAAGACATTTCCACCAGTGATTACCAGTTGTGTCACAGTTCGTGTGCTGGGCTCAGTCCCATGAAAATCCAGCAAAAAAAGGCGATCAGCAATTTATATAAAAAGATAAGTTATTAATAAACACATTAAAAAGTTTAACTTTAGTAATAATTCAAAAAATGAAAGTTAACCCAATAATACCTTTATACCTATATAAATATAAACAGTTTTTTAAAATAAGTTTTATAGGTTTTTTTGTTTTGTTTTAAGATCTATTTTATTGTTTTGTGAGTAGGTGAGAGAGGGAGAGAGAGCCCAGAGCAGTCTCCATAGTTGTACATCATTAGTTGTGACATAATTGGGGCCACAGAGGGTGGGAACCAAACTGGAGGCCATCTGTATGGGAGGTGAGAAGCTTCACTGCCATCCTGGTTACCAGTTACACTGTAGTTCAGCACATGGGTTTGCATGGGCTGGGCCAGGATTTGATCCCGGACCTCATGGTTGCAAGGCAAACACGCAACCTGCTAAGCTAACCTGGTATCCTCTAAATGCAGTTTTAAATAATAATATTCACTGTCATCAGAAGCAGTGTGAGAAATGCTGATGGGTATATAAACTTCTGGAGAGTATTTTATTAATATGTACCAAGAACCCACTCTCCCAAATAATATCTTTTGACCCAATAATTCAACTTCTGGAAAATTTCCTAAGAAAATATCCAGAAATGCAAACAAAAATGTTTGTAAATCAGAACTTTCAAGAATGTAATATTTTAACAACAAAAAATAGCATAAATAAGTTAAATAGCATAAATGCCCACCAATAAGGAATTGCTTAAACACATTATGATAACTCAATACAATAAAACACCATGCACTCATTAAAATTATGTTTTCAATGACATGGGAAAAGACTTGTAATATAATGCTATTTTTAAAAATTGTGTATAATCTATGTGAAGAAAATTATTAAAAGGAAATTTGGTAGATGTTAACAGTAAATATAATAAAAAAAGTCGAATCCTGTTTACTCTTTTCATGTTTATTTTCTGTATAATTTTTGTATTCCAACTTTTAGGCAATGAATAATCACTCCTCTTATGATCAGTGTGTGTGTGTGTGTGTGTGTGTGTGTGTGTGTGTGTGTGTGTGTGTGTGTCCTAGTTTCTCAGAGACTTACTTTCTGTGGATTTATTTACCCTTAAAGATAGCCTTCTAAAGGAACAAATCCTCAGCCTCAAAGCATGACTGTATGCTAAAGCTTCCAGTACTCAAGCTACTGTGGCAAGTGGAAGAGACACTTGGGGTAGTCAGCCTCATCCTTTATCACCCCTCCCTGCTCAAATCATAGGAGGTGGGAGGAGAGCCTTACAAATGTCCTTGGGCTCAAAGGCTGATTGGAAAGTGACACAGTAGCAGACAGGCCAAACAGGCACAGCCATCTCCATGAGACCCAGTTCTGGTCAGCAGGCTGTCACTGAGTCAACTATGATAACAATGATTTATTTCTGCATACTTAGGAGGCTGCAGGTATGTAATTGATCCACATTTACTGTGAAGGTAGAATACACAGCCTGAGAATATTTTTTAACTTTTTTGGGGATGACCTGATCTCAGAAGAGATGACATGGCAGGACAAGCGTTCTTTGACTTACTGTCCTGCCTTGGCCCAGGGTGTGTAGGACAACAGTAGATACATATTGTGCTGAAATGCGTGGTTTCTGAAGGCACATTCTACCAATTCTGTGAAAATGTAGTATTGCTAATGGCTATTATTAGCACTCAAAGAGTATTCTATGATTCTGAGGCATCTTGCCAGCAATACTTAGCAATTTTTCACATCACTCTGAAAAGGAAGGTCAGCGTTATTAGTATCATTATCCTCTGAAATACACAAAAATGTTATAGAAGCTAATGCCACAGCAGTCATTAGCAAAGACAAAATCAAACTTATTGTGTGGTTCTTCTGATTAATAGAAGATACAGATTAACAGAATATAAAGTTTTTCTACTAGAAGAGAAAAGACTCATTTTTATATGTAAGATAAATAAGTTGGATGTGATTTGCTCTCATCTCAAGTAAAAATTATTGTATATTCTTTTAATTAAGTAATATGATCAGACTGTCTTAGTCACAATAAGTGTCTTCCTTCTTTTGCTTTCCCAAAAAGGGCTCGGCCTCTGAATTTTAGTTTTTTCAGATTATTGTTGTCCGTGGCTGCTGCTGGCCTTTGTGTTACCCGTCTATTGCTGCATAACAAACTGCCTCCCCCCAAATTTGCAGCTTAAGACAGCAAATATTTATTATCTAACACAGTTTCTGAGAGGCAGGAATACAAGAGTAGTTTACTTGGGAGACCTTGGCTAAAGATCTCTTATGATATTGCAGCCAAGCTCTCAGAGGAGGCTGTGTTCATCAATAATCTGGTAGCTTGACTAGGGCTATGAGTGTCAGTTGAAGGCTTTAGTTCCTTGCTGGCTGTTGGCAAGTGGTCTCAATCTTTGTCTTGTGGGCCTCTTCAACGGGCTACTCATAACATGACATCTGGTATCCCCTGTAGTGAATCACCCAACACAGAGCCAGATTGCAAGACAGCAACTAAAATTGAAGTAACATAGTCTTTATCAACCTGTTCTTGAAAGTGACATAGAATTGCATCCATATTCTTTTGGTTACGCAGACCAACCCCAGTAAAATGTGGACAAGAACCTTACAAGGGCATGAACATTAAGAGGTAAATTTTGGATGCTGCCTACCACAACTCTTTTTTTTTATTATATTTTATTGTTAAATTTAATGGGGTGACATTGGTTGGTAACAATTAGATAGTTTCCCGATGTACAACTCCACATCACATCACCCATGCATCCCATTATGTGCCCACCTCCCAGAATCAGCTCCCCCTCCACCACCATACATCCGGTGCCCACTCCCACCTCCCCCCCACCTAACTCTCCCTTCCCCCTCCTCCCTCCTCTCCTGGCAAACACCAAACCATTGAGTGTGTCCATAATGCTGGTGCCCTCTCCTGCCTCCCCTCCCTCTCTCCCTCCCCCCTCCTCCCCTTCCC
>PVKE010048567.1:0-11544 GCA_004027555.1 Craseonycteris thonglongyai | reverse complement strand
TCCTCACCATCATAGGTGTAACATTCGCTACTATCAGAAATGGGATGTTTGCCCTATGCCTGCATTCATATAATGTATAAGAACAGACAGGGTTAGCAGATGGATGTGTTTCCCAAATGAGTTGGATGCTCCAATGTTGATCATTTCAGCAGAACACTGTTTTCTCTAAGGTAAGACAGTGTTTCTCAAATGCTAGCATGTATTAGAATCACCTGGAGGGCTGGTTAAAACACAAGATGGCTAAGCCCCATCAGTTTTTGATTCCGTATATCTGGGGTATGGACATAAGAATTTGCAATGCTAACAATTCCCCAGGTGATGCTGATGCTGCTATTAGAATAACCATACTTGGACAGCCATTAAGAAGCATTTGTAGTACCTATTAATATTTCCAAATGTCCTTTACTACCACATACTTGTTGAAAAGGAGATAAGCAGATTGTAAAATTTACATTGCCACAACATAGACTTTGTTCTTGTTGAACTTGGGAAAAAAATAATGGATCTCTCAAAAAAAATAATACTAGAAAAAATAATTTTAAGCCAGGAACAAAATATGTTCACCGGCTATTTCAACTCTCAGCAAAAGAAATAATACTTCAAGTTTTCAGTCAAAATGGCAGAGTAGGTAAAATGCTATGCTCACATCTCAGGACCACATCACTTAAAACTAAACTACAAAACAAAAATCATTGAGAATCACCTGAAATCTAGCTGAACAGAAGCCCTACAACAACAAACAAATACAGAAGAAGCCACCTCAAGACTGATCGGAGGGGCAGAGACACAAAACAAGATGGTCCCTCATGTGTGTGTGACCACCAAAAATCAGGTGGATTATTTTGACTGTGGAAGTTCTCTCTTGGAGAAATTAGGGGTCACAGGTGCACACCAGGCTACCCAGCCCAAGGTTCAAGTGTCAAGGAGAGAAGTCCCCATAACTTCTGGTTGTGAAAACCAGCAGACGGAGGCTGAGTGAGCCAGAGAGCTGCTGCCGTCCTAGGCATTTCCCTTAAAGTGCCTACGCACTTACTGATGGACTCATTCACCCTGAGCTCTAATGCTGGGGCAGCAGATTGAAAGGCACCAGAAATATACAAGGAAGAACTGAGTCATCTAGTTTCAGGGTGTGGGTGGAAGGGGCAGCTTTTTCCCAGAGGAAGGAACTGCTAGAAGCCATGGTTTCTTTGTTGAGCCCTCCCTCTCCCTGCATGAAGATGCAGGCAGACACAGGTAGATAGATGCCATATCTGAGTCACCATCAAATTGGCTATAACCTTTCATTTGCTGGCCCTAGTAATTTCCTGTGACCCCAATCCACCCAACATTGGGGCATAACCAAGCTGCTTCCAGTGGCTTTTCCCTATAGTCTTTCTTAGTTCATGTTGTAGATTTTTCTAAAAATGTCTCAAATGCTCACAAAACCCAAACAAGCAGCATCTGGCTCCTGCATGTCCCATACTTCTGGCACTAGCAGCAGCCAGCCTCAGTTCACAGCTTAGCCTGTTGAGGTACCTCCAAGCTCAGTGCAGGTAGTAGATACCTACGGATTGCTCTATGGCTCATACCAGATGGCCTTGGGTATGAGCCATAGAGCACTAAGCTTGACCTGCAGTGGGTCCCCTCCAAGAAGTACTCAAGGTTGGCATGCCTAGTAGCCAGCTCCGGACCAAGCCAAAGCATCATCTGGCTGCCTCCAAGGACAACACAGCCAAAGGGCAGACTGAGAAGGCACCAGGATGCCACTAAAATGAACCCTACTTTGTAGAGTCAGTTCTTGCACCACAGCTCCTCCACTATAGTCATGGCCAGTCCTCACCACCAATCAGATTGAGGGTCAGTTCCTCCCACTGATGTGCAAACAACAGCCAAGGCTCAACTACAACAGGAGGGCACACACAAGAAACTCATCTGGAACCCTCAGTTCCAGCGACCAGGGAGACTGTACCACTGGGTCCTAGAGGACCCCCCACTACATAAGAACACTCTACTAAGACCAAGAGACATAGCAACCTTACCTAATACATGAAAGCAAACACAGGAAGACAGCCAAAATGAGGACACAAAGAAATATATCCAAAATAAAAGAATACAACAAAGCTCCAGAAAAACAACTAAAGAAAATTACGACAACCAAACTACCAGACGGAGAATTTCAAATACTAGTTATAAGAATGCTCAATAAGGGGAGGCCAGGATGGCTCAGTGGGTTAAGCACTCACTTTGCAGAGCCGGGGACCAGGGATCGAATCCCGGCCCCAACCCGTGCCGAACCATATGCTGAGCTGGGAGGTCCCCCAGTTCAGTTCTCTCTCTGTCTCTGTCTCTGTATCTCTCTCTCTCTCTCTGTCAAAAATAAAAATAAATAAAAATAAATACTAAAAGAATGCTAAATAATCTCAGTGAGAATACCAATAAAGAGATAGGAAACATAAAAATGGAGATACAAAACATAAAAAAGAACCAGTCAGAAATAAAAACTACAATACCTAAAACAAAGAATACATTAGAGGGAATCAACAGTAGGTGAAGGAGAGGATCAAATCAGTGATTCAGAAGATAAGGTAGCAGAAAACAACCAATTAGAAAAACAAAAAGAAAAACAAATTCAAGAAAATGAGAATAGTTTAAGGCCTATGGTACAACATCATGTGCACCAACATTTGTATTATAGAAGTATCAAAGGAGGAGAGAGAGAGAGAGAAATTGAAAATCTATTTGAAGAACTAATGACCCAAAAGTTCCCTATCCTGGCAAAGGATATAGGTATATTAGCCCAGAAAACAAAGGGTCCCAGACAAAACAAAACAAAACTGGTTCACACCAAGACACATCATAGTTAAAATGCCAAAAGATAAAGACAAAGAGAGAATCTTAAAAGCATCAAGAGAAAATCAGTTAGTTACTTACAAGGGAACTCTCATAAACTATAAGCTGATTTCTCAAAATTTTTGTAGACTAGAAGGGATTGGAATGAAATATTCAAAGTAATGAAAAGCAATAGCCAAGATTACTGTACCCACCAAGCTACTGTTAATGAGTAGAATTAAGGACAGAGAAAGAGCTTCCAAGACCAAGAAAAGCTAAAGAAGTTCATCACCACCTAACCAGTATTACAAGAAATCTTAGCGGGATCCCTTTAAAACAAAAAGATTATATATATATATAAAATAAAAATATAATAATAAAATAGCAATAATTACACATCTGTCAACAATTACTTTAAATGTAGATTAAATGATCGAATCAAAAAATAGGTTTGCAAAATGGATAAGAAAAGAAGATCCTTACATATAAGGGTTGTCCGGAAAATATCCAGCCTTAAATGCCTCTATTTTTCATATTACATAGCTGGATACTTTCCAGACAGCTCTCGTATGCTCCTACAAGAGATTCACTTTAGACTGAAAGACACACATAGATTGAAAGTAAAGGGGAAAAGAAAAGATATTTTATTAAAATAGTAGTAATCAACCAAAAAAAGCTGAGGTAGCAATACTTATACCAGGCAAAATAGACTTTAAGATTTATTTTATTGTTTTTGACAGAGAGAGACAGAGAGAGAGAGGAGGGCCCAGAGCAGTCTCCATAGTTGTACATCATCTGTTTTTGACATGGTTTCATTCCACATAGGTGGGTGGGGGGCTCACATGCCAGGAACTGGGCTGGGGGCTTCCTACATGGCCCTTGAACCTGGGGCCAAACCAGAGAGTGAGAACTGAACTGGGGCCTCCCGCACAGGAAGCACACCCAGTTCAGCATATGGGTCTACAAGGGCTGGAGAGGAGACTCAATCCTCGGTTCCCGGGGCTGCAAAGCGAGCACTTAACCCACTGAGCCATCCCAGCTTCCCCCTAAAATAGATTTTAAAATAAAGGTTATAACAAGAGACAAAGAAGGACTCAGTAATCCCACTTCTGGGTATTTATGCAAAGAAATCCAAAACACTGCTTCAAGGAAATGAACGCATCCCTATGTTCAATGTTACAAGATATCAAGGCAGCCTGGGTGTCCATCAATAGAAGAGAAAACAAACAAATAAACAAACAACAACAAAAAAAAAAACACAACAGTAGGTGGTAGATGTATACGATAATATATTGCACGGCCATGGAAGGAAATGGGTTCTTAGTATCTATAGTTGCATGAACAGACCTGGAGAGAATTGTGATGAATGGAGTATATCAGACAGAGAAAGACAAATATAATATGATGTCACCCATATGTATGTAGAATCTAAAGAGCGGAGTGAACAAACAAAATAGAAACAAACTTTAGATACAGTGAACATTTTGATGATTGCCAGATGCAAAGGGGTGAAGGAGGGAGGAGGAGTAAAAATGGGAAGAGATTAAGTCCATATTGGTTGTTACACAGTAGTTATGGGGATGTAGGAGACAGCATAGGAATAAAGTTCATAGTATTGTAATAACTACGTATGGGGCCCGGTGGTTACTGGATCTGGCTTTGGGTAGAATCATGTGTTACAGAAAATCCTAAACAAGATCACATTTCTTTAAGACATATATATCTATGCCTTAAAACTGTAATTCTTCTCTACTTGTCAGGGAGACTTTACCCTTATTAAAACTGAAATATTAAAATGAAAAAATTACAATGATATTAGGACAGACATATTGAAGACATTTGAAGTGTAAAGGGGACCTATACCATGATGTCAGTAACAAGGACAGTCTGGGACCTACCACACTTGAACCACCCTGCAAATTTTAGTTGGTGTTATTGCAGGGGTCTCCCAAGAGGTCCCCATAATAGCATATTTGTTCTCTTACCAAGGTCTGAACAAATTTAGAAATGAGAGAAAGTGAATATGATGGAAGCCAAAATATCACTGTAATAATTCATAAAGAATAAATTGAAATAGAGTTTAATATGAGCACTTTCTACAAAGAGAACATGCCCAGGTTCAGACTTTCTGTGTGAAAAAGTAGAGGGTACTCAGTTCTGATGTAACTTCACAAATTTGCCAGAAATAAGCCACCTTTTTCAACCGAAGTAAAGTAAATGGTGAAGAGGTTGGGGGAAAACGTAGAGCTTCACCATTTCAGCCTCTTCAGGAAGAAACATCAGGAGTAAGAAAGACATATCTGCATTACTAATAGTATACTTTTCAAGGTCATTCTGTTTTTTTGTTTGTTTGTTTTTTATTATAAAGAGGCATTTCTGCATTTAGTAGTTAACTAAAAAGGCCTCAAGTTCCTCATACTACGATATGTTTCCCCCAAACTCCTTGGCACGCCTGCAAGGTGCTTCATAGTCTCCTCCCCGCCGTTGCTCTTTCCTGACAGCTACCTACCCTAGCCTGGATTAGAAAACCTGCTTCATTCCTTCCTCGGGACCCAATCTCTGCCAGCTCCAGGGCTCTCCAATGCAGAACTGCACAAGACATTGATCAGGGAGGAAACACTGACCCTTACTCAGGCAGAACCATCTGTGAGAGCCTTCCATTGCAGAGTGCTCCACGTCTTCAAACTAAATTTACCTCAATCCTCATGGCAGCGCTGACCTTATGGATGAAGCAATGACAGGAAGATACACAAATCAGCAGTGAACCTTGTCTATGAACTGTGTTTCTACATATTTATTAGGGCATAATTGCCGTAGAATGTACCTCAGCTAAATCTTGGGTTCCAGCTGAAACTTTCTGAAGTTAACATTTTGGAGGATAGTACTGGAAAATCTCTTAAATTGACTAGGCCAGCTAATTCAGTTTCCATTTCTCTGAATTGTTTTAATAAAATATATCAAATCTATGGACAGAATTTGTAGTAAAACACATTTATTAACATCTTTCAGGACTACAATATAGATCTTTTAAGTTTTGATTAATGCTGAAAAATGTCACTACATCACTATAAGTAATTTTTAACACTTGTGGTATTTCTCAAAAATGTATAGACACTATAAAGGAGTTTTCCATTAGATCATTTCAAAAAAATATTTCCTAAATTTCTCGTAGATGGTGTATGAAATAGTCAATACTCGTCTATCCAATCTAGAGTTTCTATAAGAGCTAGCTAGAAATTGCAAAAGATACTCAAAATTTTCCAGACTCAGAATATGGTTAACTTCTAAGATTAATATAACAAGTTACATGTTTTATCAGGAGGCCATTTGGGCTGTCTGACAAGGTAGTAATCTACAACTCCAAAGAGAGACATCTCGCTTTTGGTAAGCTTCTGGGATCTAAAATTCCTTATGGCAATGAGAATAGATGATTATAGCTTAAGTTAATAAAGAAAGGACCACAGCCAATTGCCATGAAATGATAAATGAGTTGTTAAACTGCTTTACTTAATGATCTATTAAGTAAAAGTGTTCTCTGGAAGACTTCAGTAAAAAGAAAATTAATGACCAAGATTGAATCCAGGAAATGTTTGCATAATTTATCAAATTTAGGGAAATGAAAATGGGAATCTACCTAGACCTTTTGGAAATAAGTCCAAATTTCTTCCAGAAGGCTGCATAATAGAAGATGTATATTTCTCTCAGTATAGAAAGACTATCTTCTTTTTTACTTGAAATATATATTTCATTAGCTTCTTTTCGAATGTGTTAAAAATCAAAATGTAATATATATTTGGTACTTAATATAATTTATTTTTCAAATACATGGTGTATTTGAATGATTATATCTATTATTACATATAGAAGTGGAGATACAAACTACTTAGCTGATTTTCCTAGTTGTATACAAAGTTTTAATTCTACCCTGTCCTTATTTTTAGTAACCTAGTTATAGTGTTACACATATATAATTCCTTGAGCTCCTAGTGCCTTTCTGTTGCCTATCACTGCCTACTTCCTCTCATTTTAATGTTCTATCAAGTCCTGTATTTCCAGAACACGTCCTATAACTTAAAAAATTTCGGATTTCAAATTGCAAATGTGCTTTATTGTATTCTAGCACCATAAAGTGTAATAATTAGAAAGAACCTTAAGGTTTTTTGTTGATGAGGAAAACATTATACTCTTAAAGTCACAGAGAGATTAACACTTTAATTTGGCTTTGATTACAGAAAAATTATATCTTCTGTCAAATAAGGCACATGTTTCCTAGAGGAATCCAAGCATAATTCATGGGCATATCCATATACATAGGTAGAGGGGGAGCCAGGTAACTCCTTAGAGCCTTCATACTCTATCATATATATGTAGCTACAGACTTTAATGTTGAGTCAAGTCAATTTTGCTAAAATCATATCACAAGTCAGTATATAGAGAATCAGTAAAGCAGTGTTTATGACTTGGTAGATTATTACTTTAGGTGTCCACCTAGAGGTGCTCAATCAGGTTTTCAACTCCTGTTAGCGTGTGTTAGGAAGGAATACAGTTAATTAGTGAGGAAACCTCAGTTTCCTACTGAACTGGAAAAAATCCAAAAGATATGAATTCTGTATACGTTGAGTGATTGCGGTGTGTAAGACATGCTATGCTCAAAGCCACATTATCTTTCCACTCAAAGAGCTTACAATTTGTTTTAAAATATAAATACCGGTAATGAAAAGTGAGCTAATTACCAGACAGGATTACCAATGCTTCTCTGGTGATGAAGCATAATAGCCTTATCAATACACAGTCAGCTCTGTGACTTTGCCCGTTCTCCCTTTTTTCAAATTTTCAGCTTCTCATGGCCTTCCTATTGCACAATTATGGGTTCTGTGCCATAACCTTTTCTTATGTCATTTTAACATAATTCAGAACATATAATATAATCGTTAGAGAAAACAAGAGTATAGTTCAACATCCTTTTGAAGTATACACAGAATATTTTGCAAGGTAAACTATTAGGCTTTGTCATGAAACAAACTTCAAAGTATGTTCTCTGTCCATACTAAAATGAAACAAAAAATATTACAGAAAGATATTAAGAACATTTTCAAATATTTGGAAGTTAAAAAAGAAACTTCTGAATAACTTATATTCCAAAGATAAAATATTTTAAAAATTTAAAATATGTTTAACTGAATAAAAATAAAATCATGGGAGTGCCAGGATAGCTCAACAGGTTGAGTGTTTCCCTCCCAAATATGAGGTCCGGGGATAGACTCCTGGCCCCACCCCATGCAAACCCATATGCTGAATGGTGCCACACAACTGGTAGCCACTGGGATGGCGGCGAAGATTTTTGCCTCCCATGCAGGAGGCCTGCAGTTTGGTTCCTGCCCCATGTGGCCCCACATCCACCTGTATGGAATAAAACTATGTGACAACTAATTATTTACAACTATGGATACTGCTCTGGGCTCTCCACCCTTCTCTGCCTCTGCCTCTCTGTCTGTGTCTGTCTGTCTGTCTGTCTGTCTCTCTGTCTCTCTCTCTTTCTCTCTGTCACCTTCTCTCAAAGCAATAAAATAAATCTTAAATAATAAAATAATAAAATAAAATCACAACATATCAGGATGTAGTAACAGACGTATATAGAATTTTATAGCATTAAATGTTTGTATTAATAAAAATCAAGGTATCAAACAATCTAAGATTCTACCTCAATAAACTAGAAAAATAAGAGAAAGTTAAACCCAAATCAAGCAGCAATAATAATCTAGTGGTAATAGTAATAATAATAACAAATATTACATGAGATAGCAATGAAACAGAAAACAGAAACAACAGAGAAAATTCTTAAAACCAAAAGCTGGTTCTTTCAGAAAAAAATCAATAAAATTAAGAACCCCTAGAAAGATTTACCAAGAAAACAAATAGAAGACACAAATTACCACTACCGAAACAAAAATGACTATCATTACAGAACACAGAGACATTAAAAGAATGAGGGAATAAATGCTCTTAATAACATAATGCTCACAATGTACAAATTCCTTTAAAATCTCAAACTACCAAAACACAACCATGAATAAACAGATAATATAAATTATTTTATGTCTATGAAATAAATTAAATTGGTTGTAAACAACTTATCACAAGGAAGACTTCAGGCCCACATTGTTTCAATGGTTACTCAGACAAGACATTTAAGGAGACAATAATACCAACCCTACATAATATATTCCAGAAAAGGGAAAAGGAGGGAGAATTCCTAATGTATTTATGAGGCCGGGATTATCCTGATACCAGAGCCAGACAATGAAAATAAAACTACAAACCATTATCATCCATGAGCTCATATGCAAAAAAACCTCAACAACTATGATTGAATTAAATAAATAGAGAGAGAGAGAGAGAGATAAATTGCATACATATTGAAGAGGAAGAAATAGATCTCTTTTTTTATATGACATGATTGTCTAAAGTAAAAAATCCAAAGGAATTTAAAAAGCAACATTCTGAAACTGAGTGTGTTTAATGTTAATAAGAATATAAAAAGTTGTTCAGTATCATTACATGAAGGAAATTAAAATTTAAATCACAACAAGATAACTCTATACGTGTATTAGGATGCCTCAAATTAAAAGCAAGTCAAATTTTCATAGCAATTTCTGGCATAGATGAAGGGCAACTGAAACTCTCAGACATTGTTGGTAGAAATGCAAAATTGAATACCCACTTTGAAAAACAATTTGGCAGTTTCTGGTGTAGGTAAGGAAACAGAACTTACTATCTACTTGAATGGTAAAGGTGAAAAAAAAAGAAAATATAAAGAAAACTAAGAAATTAAAAACTTAAAAATGTTTCAGTCACTAATTACTATTAAGAAATGCCACCTTTGGGTGTGATGTCCCAAGAGTGGTTCTGTTGAGCCGTCACATTCTGTATAAGGTACTACGCAATATCACAGAATGTCAGAGTTGCAAGGAAATAGTGCTAACTGGGTCTGAGCATTTGAATGATTTGTTCAAGATCATTAAAGAAATAAGTGGTGGGAAAATGCCACATATTGTACACACAGATAAAGTACTATAGAATTGTATACCTGGAACCTATGTAATTTTTACTAACCAATGTCACCCTAGTAAATTTAACAAAAAGAAAAAGAATTGTCAAGATCTAGTGGAGTGAATGTAAAATGTCCTTAAGTCCCCTTCTGTCTATTTGTGTCCTTGACCATGTTCTCTATGCCTAAGGCTTATGCCCTCAAAATAGAACTAATAATATAAGCCAGCCAATAATGTTATAAGATCCAAATCACTTAATACATTTGCAGATATTTTAGAATCAAATGTAGACTTATGATACTTCAATGCTCATACTGAAAAAGTTGATAAACTGGATTTTCGATAAAGAGAGGCAATCTACTCTACAATAAGAAAATGATTTATTTTCAAAGGTACAAGTCTGCTGAATGGATAAGGGCTTTGTATTCTCCAGAAATGTTACTTTATATCCATTTCAGTGAAGAAAATGGACTGTTTGAGGGAATAAAATAAAACTAGCCACCAAAAAAGGCATTATAGTACTGAAATGGGTTGAATAAAATGACCACTTTGTATGAAATCGCTATAGATAAAAGAGAAAAGTATATATTTACTCCCTAACAATACTAGATAAAATCATTCCTGTTATTACACCTTAGTTCTAATACTTTTTTGAGGACATTAATGTATAAGGAGTTAAAACTTAAAAAAATTATAAAGCTGTATGTTATAAAATTTTGGGGGAAGCTGGGATGGCTCAGCGGGTTAAGCGCTCGCTTTGCAGCCCCAGAGACCCGGGATCGAATCTCCGCTCCGGCCCAGATGGACCTAAATGCTGAGCTGGGGTGTGCCCCCAGTTCAGTTCTTTCTGGGGCCTATGCAGGAGGCTCCCAGCCCAGTTCCTGTCCTACGCAGCCCCGCGCCCACCTGTGGACTGAAACTACATGGAAAACTAATGCTGTCAACTATGGATACTGCTCTGGATCCTCCCCCTTCTTTCTCTCTCTGTCAAAAAAAAAAAAATCACTGAAGATATTACAAAACATTTTTGTGTGTGTCATGTAATTATCTAACTCTATTCAAGTCCATGTTGTTGTTTTTTAACCTATTGTTTTCTTTGTTAATTTGTGTGTGTGTGAATATATATGTGTGCGTTTATTCAAAGCCATCTTCAGTCACAGCACCACTGCTAAAAAAAAAAAAAAAAAATTAAGGAGCTGGACAATCTGCATGCTGTGAAACTGTTTAACTGGACGTTCTTATAACCTCAATCTACTTATTGTGGAAATAAAACAGATTTTCAATAATTTAGCTATAGAATAAATGTAATAAAACTGAAATTGTTGTAGAAATGTAGTCCCTAAGTGGAGGAAAAGAAAGAAATGCAGTTTATATAGATCATGATAGTGACAGAGAAGAAACATGAAAAGAGATACAGTAAATAGCTGATACGTAAAGATAAGGAAGACATTTAGCCAAACAATATAGCTTGTAAAAAGAAATTCTTTTTTTTTTTTTTTTTTTTATCTTTTCACATTTATAGAGAGAAATTATCTTTTTGTCTTCAGTGCATATTTATTTCTATTTTACTTTTTGACAGATAGAGAGAGAGACAGAGACAGAGACAGTTAGAGAACCGAACTGTGGGAACTCCCCAGTTCAGCACGTGGGTCCTGCCTGGGCCGGAGCTGGGATTCGATCCTCGGTC
>PVKE010048566.1:0-11542 GCA_004027555.1 Craseonycteris thonglongyai | reverse complement strand
CTTCAGTGCATAGTTATTTCTATTTTACTTTTTGACAGATAGAGAGAGAGACAGAGACAGAGACAGTTAGAGAACCGAACCGTGGGAACTCCCCAGTTCAGCACGTGGGTCCTGCCTGGGCCGGAGCCGGGATTCGATCCTCGGTCCTCATGGCCTCAAAGCGAGCGCTCAACCCGCTGAGCCGTCCCGGCTTTCCCCTCAATACATTTTTTGAGCAATGACTTTCAACATGCCTGTAGAAAGTGACAATGTATATTAACAGTAATTATTCTCTTCCAAATTCATTAAAGGAAGATAGTCAAGTGATGTATCTGGTACTGATAACAGAGAAGAGAAACTGACCTGGTCATTTAAAAATAATGCTATAACACATACCTCACTATAGTGACCACTAACTTTTCCCTAGCATTTATTTGTATGATCACTGTGCTAAGTACTTTACATTTTAATTATTTTGTATTATTATTCCATTTCAGATGTGAGCAAACTGTGATAATAGGTTGCAAGTAATTTTTTCCAACATCACACATATATAGGACTTGAAATTTGATTATAAGTTAGTCTGATTTCATAAAGCAACATAATGCCCAGCAATTGGACTATTAGGTATGCATCTGATGATCAATGCATACCTTTTCTTATGAACAAGAAAATCATCAGATTTATAGAATATAAAATTCAACTAAAGTATGGTGTAAATAATGAGTTTTAAGGGGGAAAAGTCAGTTAGGTTGTTGTTTTAGTATTCTAGTTTAAACTATGCTTAGATTTCTGGTTTGGGCAACAGGGCAGGTAGTATACTCTTTCATGAAGAAAAACACTCAGTAGGAAAAGACTTCTGTGGTAAAATGTTAAGATCAGCTTGGAACTATCAGTCTATGATATGTCTATTAGCCATTTTGATCATCTATGTGGAAATGGCAGAGTAGTTCTGTAGTTCTCCATCTGGCCTAAACAATTTGGAAATGATAATTAAACAAGTGATCACTGAGGCTCAGTGGTAAACATATGCAAGAAAAGTATTTGTATTCACTCCATGTCAAAATATCTATGCATAAATATCATTTAATCAAACAACGTTCATTGAAATTAAGAGACGAAATGATGGTATTAATCACTAACAATGACATAAAACAATTTGCAATCTATTTCTAAATAATGGTAGCTTAGTAAATAAAATGATAAAGATTATCAATGATTTTTACTTTTTATGGCAAGTAGTTAAATTCAATTTATTTAACAAATACTTGTTAAACAGCTTTTGCAACTTACGTTGCTATCATTAAGTGGTAATATTACAAGGACTGAAGTCATTCATATTTCAGTAGCCAAGAAAAATTGCACTTAAAACTAAAAGTTGGGGAAGCCGGTATGGCTCAGCGGGTTAAGCACTCACTTTGCAGCCCTGGGGGCTGAGGATCAAATTCCATCCTTGGCCCATGCAGACTCATATGCTGAACTGGGGTGTGCTTCCAATACGGGAGACCCCCAGCCCATTTTCTGCTCTGCACAGCCCCCTGCCCACCTGTGTGGGATGAAACCACATAAAAAACCAATGACATACAACTATGGAGACTGCTCTGGACCTTCCCCCTTCTCTCTCTGTCTCTGTCAAAATCAATTTAGTTTTTAAAACTAAATTTTTTATTGTGAATGAGGGAATTATCATATTTGCAGAATACAAATATCAACTTAATTAGATATGTTTTGGATTTACATTTTACATAGGGTACTCTGAAATAAGGTAAATGAAGTAAAATATGGCAAATCTGGAAATAAAAAAAACAATTAAGGGATTATTTTGATAGTAAATAATGATAAACAATGGTAAATAGAGTTATCAATAAACATATTAAAAATAGAATAGGGTCTTAACTTATTGAGTTTAGTAGGCGTAAAACACATATCTACAAAGATTACACTGGTTTCTTGTTTGAGTATCTGAAGAATGGTGATGCATTTTGTAAAAGAGGAAATAAAAGTGCCGGCTATAGTAAAGAGCATGATGACGACTTCTTTTTATAAACATTATTTGTATATGATTCCTGTGGGATTATCCAAGGAAATGAAAAGCAAGCAAACATATGTAAGTCAGATTTTAAAGAGTTATCTCATGAATAAAAGAGAATTATTGGGACCTCCTGAATAAGTATTTCTGGTAATTCATAAGATTGAATTTCTGTGCTTGACATTCTGGAATCTGTTTAAGGATTTGTTCCATGACAAAGTGGAAAGATGGTTTACACACATTTTTTAAACTAGTTCCCAGTGAACTGGATTAAATTTTTCTAACTATTTACCTAATTGTGTTCATTGAAAACCACATAATGAATGTCACCTTCCTCAATGAGAGGTTAAAAATATGAAGAATATACCTTCTTTACTTATTCCTAAAGTGAAAATTATAAGATTAAAAATAAAATATCACAGTCAACTAAAAAAGTAAATTAAAAGGAGAGATGGAGCAAAATAATATTTAAGAAAGTTTGGGGAAGCTGGGATGGCTCAGAGGGTTAAGTGCTCGCTTTGCAGCCCCGGAGACCAAGGATCGAATCCTGGCTCCAGCCCAGGCGGACCCATATGCTGAACTGGGATGTGCCCCCAGTTCAGTTCTTGCCAGGACCTATGCAGGAGGCTCCCGGCCCAGTTCCTGCCCTGTGCAGCCCTGTGCCCACCTGTGGAGTGAAACTATATGGAAAGTTAATGCTGTCAACTATGAAGACTGCTCTGGGCCCTCCCCCTTCTCTGTGTCTCTCTGTCTCTGTTGCTCTCTGTCAAAAATCAATAAAATAAATCTTTAGAAAATTCTACATTTATGTACAAGATTTGAAATGTAAAACAATATTAATTTTGACATTTTATTTATTAGATATATAAACAATTAAACATGACTACTAAATAAATGTCCATATGTATTTAACAAATAATTTTAGGTTATAAAGAAATGCAGATTTCTTATTTTGAGTGAGTCAGAGAAAATAAATTATAATCAAAATAACATTTTATATATCTTTTATTTAAAATAATGCTAAAGTATATTTATACCTAGTTACCAAGTAAATATATGCAGTTTCAATTGTAGTTAAAACTGTAGATTTTTTAAAGAAGTCCACTAATAATAGGCTCAACAAATTTTTAACCTTCGAATCTTCTTGAAGAATATGAAGTGTTTAAAACAGATACTGGCTGAAGAATTTTTTGGAAAAATCTATTCTTGTGCTATGGACTTCAATTCTCTCTCCCCCTCCCTATCTAGAAAAACAGAGATACTTAATCAGCTTCATTCCACTCGGAATGATAAATAATTCTATGGGACCAGCTGAAAAGTGTTAAATGAGTTTCCTATCGATGGGAAAATAATATGGTGGTGCCTGACTCATAACCCAAGAAAACTAAAGAGGCCTTTGGAAGCAAGATAAAGTCTGCACTGAAATTACCTCACACTCCTGGAGAGTGTGGAAAAAGGGATGAATAAATGTTTGCCATGGAAGTCTGGGTAGGGAAGTCACTAGAAAGAGACCAGGCCTGGAAACATATGTTTTTTGTCATGAAATTCTGCCAATGGACAGGAAGACTGAGAGAGAAAAACAAAAGCTAGTGGAGGGTGAACTGGGAATGATCAGAGGACAAAAATGATCATAACTTCTGTAGTGACAGGCTTTTTGAAAATAACCTAGCAGTAAATGACTAAAGAAACCAGAAAAATGCCCAAATTTGGAGTTATTAAATTAATAGTTGTTTGCCAATGTTCTCATTTCTAACTTTAGAAATGTCTGAAATAGATTTAATGTAACTATGGGAACCTGTAAGAATCAAGACTGAACTGAATGGTGATGAACATTAGAAGCAGAGGAAAAAATATTCCTACTAAGTAAGTTTTAAAAAGAATAGTGGAAATAGAGGAATAGAGAGAGAAGGCAGGCAAAACAAGGGGGAAAATGAAAAATGACATGATAGCTACTAAGAATTAGGTCTTCTTAACATACTAGTTATGTATATGAGGGCTGTACCAAAATAAATCCAACCATAAATGCCTCTACTTTTCATATCGCATGATTAAATACTTTCCAAATGGTCCTTGTATATTTTTATTTTCTAAGCACATTTTACTTTATCTTCAAATGTATTATAAATAACTTTATCATATTCATTTCTGTAAAAATAATTATGTCAATAATAATAAAAATTCAACTGTAGATTAATGCATGTTTATTATGTGAAACACAATAAAACATAAAGCAAATAAGTAAAAGGTTATTTATTTCAGAAATACTTGTATCACACAGAATCAATATAGTATTGATTCAGCCTCTCCTTTTTCTATAATTAAACATTTTTTTCTCCTATATTAGGTTCTTGAATATGATAAGTTGCTATTATAGCATAAATAAATAAATTAATTAAGTTCATATCTAAAAACAATATTTTTACCATAAAGACCTGTTTTTCAAGTAAAATATTTTCTAAGTGTTGAAATATACACTACCATAGATAAACTCAATATAATTAAGACTATATTCAGTAAATAATTTATATTTTTGTCTTATTGCTATGATAGCAATACTTGAACTTATTTACAAAACTGACTTTCACTGTAAAATCAACACTTTACAATGTTTCACACAAATCAATAAAAAAAAATAAAAGAATCCAAGATATAATACATATTACAAAAATTACAACAAAGCAGATAACTAAGCAATGCCAAAGACACGATATATATATTTGCACTACTATCTGTAGATGTACTTTATTCATTTAAGTTAATTAATTAATTAAATCAGTCAAATATTAAACCACATATGTCAAGCACAGGAGGGACAAAATAATAAGCAACACACAATAAGTGATTGCCTTCCTAGTTTTTATGGTCTAACTGGAACTACAGAGAAACATTCATATATTCTTATTATAAAAATATATTTAAATTTTTATGCAGAAAAATATAGGATTCAATGAGAAAAAATGACATAGGAAGCTACATGAACTGGACCTAAGAAGAATTTCCTACTAAATTTGTGTTTGAACTGATGTTAGAAATATGAGTACAGGTTAGCTAATTAAAGGGATCTGGAAAGAAAAGGAAAAAAGCTGCACATGTACAGGTTGAAGTTTACAGAGACTTGGTACAAAACAGAGAACAAAAATAGTTCCCCTTATTCCCAAACCTAGAAACAACATGATAAATAAAAATAAAGGCAGCCTATTAAAAAATAGGCACCATTCATTAATAAAGATGTTGAAATGTACAAGAAATCAGTGTAAATAGCAAGTACTGATTAAATATATTGACTTTTTCTAAAAGGACATAATGTTAAAAATTTATATTTTATTGATTACATCTTACATGGAAGAGAAAACCAAGTGATTATTTATAGATTATTTTAGTTTGTATTATTTTGCTAGACTTCTGTAAGGGCTAAACAGCATAAACTAATTATATAATCAATCTTTGTCTTTTATACAATATCCAGGTTTAGTATGATATCTGGATGGACTGTAGTAGGAAATTCTAGTGTCTAATTTGATAATTACCTATGGATTGAGTCATTAAAGAAAACAAAAAATAAGAGAAATAACAAATTGGCACAGTATGATACATTGTAGATACTCAATTAAATGATTAGAAGTACAAAAGGGAATATTAATGTACCAAAATGTGTGTGTGTGTGTGTGTGTGTGTGTGTGTGTGTGTGTAACAGTATATTCAAATTTGTGTAAGCCATAATATATATTTAAAAGATTCTGGAAAATTACTGAATGCTTCTTCCGTCCAAAGGACTGTACTAAACTCTAAACTCATAGTTTAATTACCTAAAATTTATAAAAGAACTCCACCTCTGATGAATATATTAAAAACAAAAATTGGTTTAGAAAGTTGTTTAAAAAGCACTAAATGTTGGTTACTTCTGAGCTTCTTAACAAAACCAAAAGATGGTTGAGGAAATAGAAAAAGAAATTAGATCATCAATCATAAAAGGGAGTGAAGAACAAAGGATTTTGCAGAAAAGCGGAAGTTCCAACTTGAGCAGCAGGATGGAGGCTTTTCAAAGTTTATATTAAATTAGAATCTGTGCTTTTTCTTCTCAATGTTATACTGCTATGAAATCGAATACTGTAATTTATGTAGGCAAACAAAAATGGAAATTGAAAATACATGGACTTCCTGATGTACAAAATTTTCATTTTTATCTTTTCTTCTGAGGAATTAGCAAAGTATATTTATTTAAAAAGATGATTCATGAGGTATAACTTTTATATATATGAAGTATTTCTGGAATGATTTGAAAATGTTTTCAATATCAATGCCAAATTTCTTTCTTTGTATATTTCTTAGCAGCATATAAATGTGTTTACTGGAAAAGATGCTTAGAAATAATTGTTAAGTATTATTCAATAATGTATCCTACCATCATTGAGAATGTTTAACTTAAAAACAGAAAGAATATAGAGTATTAATAAATTAGACCTTAATCATTTCATCAGTCAGAGTTCATTCAGGGAAAGATAGACACTGTGTTAAGGGATAGAGAGTTTATTATGGGAATTAAATCTGACTTAGATGTTGAAACTAAGAAAGTGAAGATTAAGAAGGAGAAGATCAGTGAAGAACACACTAATCAATCCCTTTGAAGCACTTATGTGAACTTGCATGAAAATATGAACAAAGCAAATTCAGCTGCCGAAATTGGACCATATAATCCCCACTCAGCAAAATGTAATTTTTTTTTTTAAGACATCCACATCCCTGGCTCAGCTAGACCTTGGTCTTAACATCGTTGCTTCCAGTTCATCTTAGTGTCTTTTTTTTGTTTTTGAACTGAACTGAGGGCCTCACCGCGTTCAGGAAGCACACCCCAGTTTAGCATGTGGGTCTGCCTGGGCTGAAGCCGGGATTCGATCCTCGGTCCTCGCGTCTTCAAAATGAGTGCTTAACCCACTGAGCCATCCCAGCTTTCCCAAAATGTAATTTTTTAAAAAAGAAAAGATGGGCAGAGGTACATATTTATGACTTATGGACAGGAGCTAATGTGGACACAAGTAACAACTCAGAAATTAGTGACAAGTGTTGGGGGAGCAAGTTTTTGAGTGTTCATTCCTTAAGTGACAGGAATGGTGAATATACACATGCCCTATCTAAATGCAAACTAAAGAGCATCTTCCCAGAAGAGCATCTTAAAAACCAACTGGAAAATATGGCTTTTCCTGTGGAAGTCAATCAGGTTATTTCTTTAGTGATTTCAATCTTTCACCATTGAAAGTCTAAGCAAAATATGATTTTAGTTACAAAAGAAATGAGCATCATTCAAAGATGAATCAAAAGGTCTATGGTATTTTATGTACCTTCTTTCAAAGACAAAATTTACTCTTCTTTATTTATTTATTTATTTATTTTGATTACATGAAGGATGCTGGTAAGGTGCGAGGAGGATGTCATCTCCATCTTTCTTTCATTACTTTAACGAATGATTTATTCTACTTCAAACTTAATTTTCTTAATCATAGATCTTTTTCCCCTTTACTCTCCTAAAAGAATATTTTGAAAAGCAAATACAGTAAACATCAAGAACCTATTCATCTATTTAAAGACAGTCAAGGGATTTATATTAAACTGGAGATTTCTTGCTTGTTACATCATGGCATACAATAATCATTGTGTACACTAGAAATCCTGGATCAAGAAATCCTGAAATCAAGGGGAAGCCGGGATGGCTCAGTGGGTTAAGCGCTCACTTTGCAGCGCCAGGGACCCAGGATCAAATACTGGCCCCGGCCCATGCGTACCCATGTGCTGGAGTTGACAATGACAGAAAATAATTATTTACCTATACGTTCTTTCATTAGATGTAAACAAATGAGCAATTGAAGCATTATCACAATGAAGTTACAATAATTTACAGCGAATAAAATGCTACTTCTTCTTTCCTTGCCTTCGCTATGGACACCAGTTAAAATCTGAGACTTGACTGTTAGCCTTCATTGTGCTGTTTTCCTTGACCACTCATCTCCCATTTTTAAGTTACCACATCTAAATATTCAACATTCTCTCCACTCTATCAATTTGTTTTACTATGTTTCACTGAAGAATAGCCTAGTATCTGAAGTACAATAGGTGCTCAATACACATTTACTAGAATGAATGATTTTGTGTTCAAAGTATTTTAAATGATCTATAAAATATGTTTTTTTAACTTATGGTTTAATTTAATATGCTTTTGTTATAAAAGCTAGTTTGTATTAATTTTCAAATACATTTATTTTGAATTAATTCTAGAATTGTTATCTTGCGCAATATTACAGTGACATTATCCCATTATGTTCACTTTTAATTGCACAATTTGACTATATATACATATATTTACATAATATTTATAAACTTCAGTGTTAGTTTGACTAAATTTTATTATATAAAATCAGAACTGTATTCCTATAAGAATAGCCTCTCTTTCTAAGAAGAACAAAAATGGCAGATATTTTAGCATGTTTAATGATAAATAGTCTTATCTACCATAAACTAGAAAGACATGAAAAAAGTAATGTTATGATTTTGCAGAAGGAGCAATTACTATTACTGTTAAACCATGAAGTGGAGATAATGGAACTAAGGACATTTCTTGCTATTATATTGAGCTTCTTCACTTTAGGCTCCTTTAAAGTTGATGCAGATCTCATGAAAAGTAACTACGCAATTAAGCATTTCTCAAAATATATCACTAGCCAAAATAAAAAGAAATTAAATCTTTTTGAGCTTAGAATTGGTTATAATGATTATTTTAAATGTCTTACTCTTGTTGGAGGATTAAAACTTAAAAATTAAATTTATATGAATATAAATAAGGATAGTAATCTTGGCAAAGCCTAGATACATTGTTCACTTCTATTACATGTTCTATAAAATTTACAAAATGTGATATATTTGTGAATTAGACCTTTGGGTGTATACTGAATATAGCTCAGTTCCTGAATATGCTATCTGTGCACTGTCACTTCCATTTTAATAGCTGTTTATGCAAACACATGTGCTTTTAACACTTAAATTAATTGAGCTGTATTGAACTTTCAGAGTACTAACAAAAACTTCCAGTTAAGACAGTTTTATAAAAATCAGAATGGAATATTTGCCAGAAGAATAATTCATTGCTCATGCTCAAAGCAAAAATAATTCTCTTTACTTTTTTTCTACTACCCTGTTTTGTTCTCCTAGACACAACTGTAGCTAGAATCCAATTTCTGTTTGCTCGTGCCATAACACATATATGTTGCACATTACTGTTGATAGTTAACCTCCAGAAGGTTAGTTTAGGACTCAGTTAAATATAAACTTATTCTGTTCCAGAAATGACTGTTCAAAAAACATAATATAAGCTTTTGCTCATTCTACTCCTGCCTCATTAGATTCTTTGCTATCCCTCAAAAAGCAAATTCTTCTATCTAGAAGATTTTTAAAAAATATATCCATATGAATTGTTTCCTCAAATCTTTCAAGACACAATAACAGGGGTCAGAATTGCACTCCTATGTGAAATAACACCACAAAAAGGAACAAAATATATGAAACAATGGGTTTCTAAAATAGAATATTAGAACATGAAGGATAAAAAAAAATCCCTAGGAGATGTTAAATAACTGAGGCAAGCCTTTAGTTGTCCCACTTAACTATCTTAAGACAATTTACTAATTGAAAGAAGGGGAACCAAGATGGGACCCAAAATATTTTCTGATCTTTGAAGAAGGAGTTAAGAGACTAGGTAGACAATGCAGATTGAAAAAGAGCTGAATATAGTACTTATAAAATGCCCAGAAATATGTGGAGGGGCCTCATAAAATATTTATCATTGTACTGACAAGTATACGTGTGTGAAGAAAATATCCAAAACTGGGAAAAGAAAGAACAACATGTAGTGTTCACGCAGAGCTGACAATTGTACCTAATACCTACGAGGTAGAAAAATTTCTAATTGACCAAGAATTGGGTAGATAACAGAATGGTCTTGCTTTAGTAGTGAGGTCAATTGAGACTTAGACTAATGTTGCATTACTGCTACCTAACAAATCTTTAATGCATAACCTAAAAATGTTGAATGGACTTAGGCTGTTTACACTCCGGAACAAAGTTCAAAGATATATATAGGAATACAAATCCAGCCAACATGGTAAAATTCACTGGGTCTTACTTGTATGCAAATATTATCATGCATGCTAAGAACCAGTAGAATATAAATCTTGAATTGGGAGAATGATCAATCAATCACAACTAATACAGAAATGACAGATATTATAATGATCAAACAAGGGTTAAAACAACAACAACAACATTATAACTGTATTCCATATACTCAAAAAGTTATGTAAACATGTGAAAGTTTTTAAAACAACCAAACTTATTGGCAAAGATTAAAATCACAGTGACTGAGATGAAAAATACACTGAAATGGATTAACAGAAGTCTAGACATTATGGAAGAAAAAAATTCACAAACTAAAAACATAGCAATCAATATGATCCGGAATGAAACACAGAGAAAAAATAATAATTAGCAGTGAAAAGAGCGTCCATAAACTGTAGCAAGTTTTAAGTGGCCTAATATCTGTAAAGTTGGAGTTTTCAAAGGATCGTAAAGTAAGAGTCATCAACAATATTTTTAAAGATAATGTTTAAAAATTCCCAAATTGATTAAAACTATTAAGGCACAGCTCTGAGTAGCTCAATGAAAGCACATGAACTATCACAAGTCTCATCGTAATCAAATTCCTGTCACAAATTTCATCGTAATCAAATTTCTCAAAACCATCATCAGATAGAAATTTTAAAGCAGCCTGTGCATAAAATGCCATGTTATGTCCAAATAATATAAGTCTGAATGACAGCAGATCTCGCAAGTGATAAGGCGGTGGAGCAACATATTTATAATAATAAGAAAGAATAAGAAAGGTGAACTCAAACAAACCAAAATTATCAACCTAGCAATCTATACCTAGTGAAAACTGTCATACAAAAAGAAAGGAAGAGGAGGAGAGGGAAGAAAGGAACAAGGGAAAGAAGAAAGAATGAATGACAGAGGTAAGGAAAGATTTCTAGCCCATGTTTCAGTCTTTCTTTTTTTATTGCAGTTACATAATATCATTCTTTTTATTGCATTATTTATAAAACATATACTAACATAGTTCTTACATAGTTAAATTGAAATCTACTAACAGTAGTGTTTTTCAATTTTTTTTTTTTAACTTGGTTATTGTGTATTTTCCCCCTTCCTCCCTTTTTTTCTTTTTTCTTTTTGGTTTATTATTTGTATAACTTAGATAGGCATTGTTAGCTTTTTAGTTATATCTCTATTTATAATTACTTATTTTTCAGTTAGTATGCACATTATACATTTTTCCCAACTATTATATGTGTGTTATTTGCAAACTTTAAATAGAATAAAGTCTTAGAAAAGCAACTTTATTATGCCTCAGAGTCCTGCTCTCTAGTAAAGTGTGAGTTACTTATTTATTTCCAAATGGGTCAAACATTAAAAGATTTTAATTAATGTATACTTGGT
>PVKE010048565.1:0-11544 GCA_004027555.1 Craseonycteris thonglongyai | reverse complement strand
GGGAAAGCCGGGACGGCTCAGCGGGTTGAGCGCTCGCTTTGAGGCCATGAGGACCGAGGATCGAATCCCGGCTCCGGCCCAGGCAGGACCCACATGCTGAACTGGGGAGTTCCCACAGTTCGGTTCTCTGGCTGTCTCTGTCTCTGTCTCTCTCTCTATCTGTCAAAAAGTAAAATAGAAATAAATATGCACTGAAGACAAAAAGATAATTTCTCTCTATAAATGTGAAAAGATTAAAAAAAAAAAAAAAAATCTGTACATGGATATTTTTAACAGCTTTATCATAATTGCCAAGACTTGGAAGCAACCTTGATGTCCTTCAGTAGGTGAATGGATAAACTATGATATATGCAGAAAATAAAATATTATTCAGTGCTAAAAAGATATAAGGTATCAATCCATAAAAAAAAAACATGAAGGAAACTTAAATGCAAATAACAAATTGAAAGAAACCAATATAAAAGGGCTATATTCTGTATGATTCCAATTACATGACATCTGGAAAAAGTATAATTACAGAGAGTAAAATGAATAGTGTTTGCTAGGGTTTAGGGGGAAGAAACGATGAATACACAAAGCACAGAGGATTTTTTAGGAGAGTGAAAATACTGTGTGTAATATTCACAATGATGGAAACAAGTTATTATGTATTTTTTCAGGCCCATAGAATATACACCAAGAGTGAGTCCTAATGTTAATGATGTGTCAATGTCATAGTCATCAACTGCACAAATTTACCACTGTGGTGGGAGATGTTCATAATAGAAAAAGTTGCATGTAGCATTAGGTGGCATATGAGATTCTCTATACTTTGTGCTCTATTTTGCTATGAACCTAAAATTACTCTAAAAATAATGCTTATTAATTTTTAAAAAAGATCAAATTTGTTGTTTATCAAATGCAAACATAAAACATGAAAATAGATTTTTAAAATTTCAATAGCAATAATGATTGTCAATGATTAACTGAAATTATAAAAATAATAGCTAATATTTATTTAGTGATACTCAATTACAGAGCCCAGCTCTGTTCTGGGTATTTTCCATGTATCAATTTTTCTAATCTTAACAAAGTTCATGTGATAGGTATTAATGCCTTCCTTGTTTGGCACAGATATATTGAGATCTTTGCCCAAGGTTATACAGTGCCAGTTAGCATGCTGCAGAGTCAGGATCAGAGCCAGGCAATAGGACTTCAAATAAGAATTATAGAATAGTTTCATCAGATTGTGCATAAGCAGCATCATGCGAATTTTCTAAATATTTTGAAATACTTTTTGTGTAATTGAAAACTGCAAAAGAAATTGTTGAAAGAGAAATATCTTTAGAGAGGGTATTTCTAAATATTAGTCTAAATACCTAATGAAGAAATTTTGAAAAACAGTGCTCAATTATATACTTTGTATACAGCAAGAATTTATTCTATTAAACTCTTGAGAGGATCACAAATATATGGAAGTTTACAGAACAGTGATCAGCTTTATAGAGAAAGTACACTGGACAATATATAATGAGTTCTAATTATGGTTCTATAACTAATGTCAGGGCCCTAGAATAAGTTTTGGATCTCATTTATTTACCATATAAAATCAACAAATTTGGACATGATGCTTTCCAATTTCCTTTTATCTCTAAAATATTATGTTCCAAGGAAGGGCATATTTTAAAATAATGATCATTACTTACAAAATGTCTTAGGTATAATTGATTTTGTTGAAATCCCTTCTTGGCATGTGAACACCCATCAGATAAAGATCATTGACAAGCTTCCATTGTCAGACAAAGTTGGATTTATAAATTTGCATCAAAGGAGATAGAGCACCGAAAGAACTCAGGGGCAACTCAATAAGAGGACATTATGGTGGGTAGTTTATATGTTTGTGCTTGAGATGGACAATCTATAGCTCTACAGTAGTGCTGAATTACTCTGAGGAAAAACTTGAAAAGAGAACAACTTAGCCCTAGATTGAGTGAGATTATGAGGGATGCATTGTTAATCACTTCCACATTACAATATATCTTTGTTTAGAAGATGAGAAAAATCAAACAAAGCTGGGCGAATCATTGGTAAAAATAAGCACAGGTCACTTGTATGATCTTTGACTTGTCTCATGAGAAACATTGTTTTAGATTCTATTAAGACCTTCTCAGTCTCCTCTGTACTAAAAATGAGACTAATATGACAAAGTAAATAAAAGAAACACACACACACACACACCTGTAGACTAAATGGTAAAAGTTTCTTCAATAATGCATAACAGAATTTTTGACAGGGAAAGAAAAGTATATAAGATTGTTTTTTGTTTTTTTCCCACAGTTAAGTATGCAGTCTGTGTTATATGAAAACATCTTATATCTAGAATACAACATTTATTATTATTTTAGAGCTGAAAAATTATTAGAAGATATACCACTGCGAAATATTAACAACTTATTATATAACCCAGTAGATGCTAACAAGTGATATTCCATGATTAGTACTTGTATTACTTAAATGTTTGTCATTTTTCCGGCACTGAAGTAGAGAAAGAAATGCTCTTTTGATAACAAAAAATTGTACATGGTTTTTAACATTGTTAAAAGATCTAAATTGCAAATTATATGAAAATCTAGATTCTACATGGTTCTCAAATAGAATGAGTAAAAGAATACAAATGACTAAAGTACCAAGAAATAGGATTAGAGAAAGAGATCTAGAAAATAGAACAGTAGTAACATTATATGAAGAGATATTTCAGAAATATTTCTGTTTTCCCCTTTCTTTTATTTTAAAAGAAGTAACTAGAATTAGGGCTAAGAACAAGGGAAAATAAAATCTGATTTGAAAGGTTCTGATACAAAGATAGATTTCTAGGGCAAGTGAAGTATTTTTTTCCTTGGGTTAAGTGAAAGATAAAACTAGACACCTGATAACCTGTATTTGTTAGATGCAGCCCTGCCTCTAGACACAAAAGCTTCCACATCCCACTCTGCTGTCATCTTAATCATGTGGATTACCAGAGCCCCAAGTCTTTCAGAAAAGGTCAACTGTTGTTTTAAATTGACTCTTTAGCTCAGTTTAATTTTATTCATTTTAGTTCACCTACAGCTTTCACTGTCAAGTCAGTAGCAAGAAATGCCACTTAGAAAAAGCAAAAAAGGAAAGAAAAAGATACTTTTTGTTTCATACCGGAAGGCTTGTAAGTGGAAATGCTGCATCATTAGTTAGATGCAAGAGATTCAAACCTTGGGTAATCAGTATGTGAGGGCAAAGTAAGTGGGGTACTTGTCATCTAGTAATGGTCAAGGCTGATTCAATGGATTTGCATTTCCAGGGTGATTCTATTTTCTTCTCTGTAATCATGGTCCTGATGATGAGATGGTAGTTCCAATAAGGAAGACTGTGTTCCTATCTACTAGGCCAATTATATACAGGTAACCCTGCCTCCTAGTAGAACATCCAAACGGCCCTTCCTCATAAATATCTATTTTTTAAAACACTATCTTACCTCTAAAACTATGTTTAAATATATTTGAAGTTAAAAATTTACATGCCTTATGATGCATTTTCTTTACACAGAAATTTATCATTTTGTCTAGGCTACATTTGAAGTCAAAGACAGTGTTCTAAGAAATTACTAAAAGAAAACAGAAAGAGAAGTCATTAAGATAAAACACTGGTGCCTTGGAGATGAACTTTAAAAACTACAAACACTTAAATATAAAATAAAATTTGAATTCCTTACCTTTTACTCAGTATTAGACTGATGGTTTTGTTTGCATCCTTTTTTCTTATCAGGTATGTAGGATGTCAAGAAAAATGTAAAAATTCACAATCTATCTTCTAGTCCCTCCCACCCCCACTCCAGGAAATATAATTGTCATATGCATCATCCAATAACAGTTGTAAAGAAAAGGATCAAATTCATTTTATAATTTGTAATAGCATAGTTGATATTAGTGGAAAAAATTCTTTTAAAGAAGTGCATAATTTTATTCATTTGATTTAGTCTGTAGGCATATGACAGATCTCTCATATCCATAGACTAAATCAAATGGATAAATGTAAAAATGCATAAATATTTAATTGTATATTTTTCAGTATTTTAGAAGATTGAGTTACAAACTTGAGGTCTTTTTTCTTTTTTTTTTTAAAGATTTATTTTTATTGGTTTTGTTTGTTTGTTTGTTTTTGACAGAGAGAGACAGAGAGAAGGGGGAGGACCCAGAGCAGTCTCCATAGTTGACAACAATAGTTTTCCATGTAGTTTCACTCCACAGGTGGGCACAGGGCTGCGCAGGGCAGGAACTGGGCCAGGAGCCTCCCACATAGGCCCCAGCAAGAACTGAACTGGGGGCACACCCCAGTTCAGCATGTGGTCCAGGATTCGATCCTTGGGCTCTGGGGCTGCAAAGTGAGCACTTAGCCTGCTGAGCCATCCCAGCTTCCCCGAGGTATTTTTTCTTAGTATAAAAAATATTCATTTTTAATTTTAATATTATATTTATCTGGCACTTATTCTCGTGTCATAGTCAACAGAATAAATATTATGATGGAATTAGCATCAGGAGAAAAATTTTAAAGTAAGTCTTCCTCCTATAAGAATATTTATAGGAAACTTATTCAATGTAGGCAGTTACTAGCATCCTGGATTTGAAACCTGGCAAAATTGTCTTATTGAAAGGAACATTTTTTAATTGGAAATATAAGTAGATATTATTAGAGGGGAAGGGGGAAGGAGAAGGTAGAAGAGGATCAAATATATGGTCCTGTAAGGAGAACTGACTTCTTGTGGTGAATACACAATGTGATATATAGATGATCTATTATCCAATTGTATATTTGAAACCCACATAATTTTATTAAGTAACATGACCCTCATAAAATTAATAAAAAATATGTAAGTAGATTTTTTGAAACAACCTTTATTTTTGTCCTTAATTTTTTTATTTCTTTAAAACTGTGAAAAATTATGTTTTGATTTTCTGTTGCCCTGCAAAATTCATGCATTAATGGTGGGACTGAATATAGTTTAAGACTATTTTCAAGGGTTTACTTTCTGATAATGTTAAGTGTAATACTTTACTTCCTATATTCAGATAGTGATATTTTCTAATACAGAATATTTAACTTCCAACTTCTCTACAGTTCACATGTCACAGTTTCCATGAAAAGCCATTGTTTTCCAAAATCAGAGTTAGGAGTCTGTTGAACTGCTTTTCTCTATTTTCCTTGGAAGTCAAATAAGAAGTAATGGGATACTCTTGTAGCAAGAGATACAGAAGTAAAATATTTCAAATGATAAAACTTAAGAAATATTTTAAAGTGTCATAGTCTTAATTTCTTGAGATGTATTATAATATAGCAAATTGCTTTCATGATACCCACCCAAGTCAGTTGCCCCTCTTGTGCTAACTATGTAGTAGCTGCTGGATGCATATTTTATTATTTTCTTTTTTTATTTAAGATGTATTTATTTTTTTATTGTTTGAGAGAAGGTGAGAGAGAGAGAGAGAGAGAGAGAGAGAGAGAAGTGGGGAGGGCCCAGAGCAGTTTCCATAGTTGTACGTCATTAATTGTGACATGGTTTCATTCCACACAGGTGGGTCTGGGGCCACACAGGTCAGGAACTGAACTGGGGCCCTCCCGTCTGGGAGGCAAGAGCCTTCACCACTATCCTAGTGGCTTCCAGTGGTGCTGCAGTTCAGCATGTGGGTTTGCATGGGCCAGGGACAGGATTTGATCCCCAGACCTTGTGGTTACAAGGCAAGCACTCAACCTGCTGAGCTGTCCCAGCATCCCTACATAATCTATTATTGTTATATCTTTTGCAATGACATTAACTCTCCAACTACTATTTTATTCAATGGGAACTTATTCAATTTTTTTCTACGAGATATTCGTACCTGCCTCCATCTCTACTTATTCCCTTTCTCTCCCTTTAGCTATACAATAGCATTGTCCTATTTCCTATTTAGGACCACTCCTGAGCTCTCTATACCATCTCCACTTGCATTCTCAGAGTATTAATTTTATATCTTGTCCATTTTCTCTGTATCTTTAAATTCCCCTAATAAAGCCTGCCTTTATATAAAACAAAACAAAACAGAAGAAAAAACATGTTGAGTTTTTTCAAGCTTCTATTTAAATAAAAAATCAATAATGCATTATTTACACACATATACCAACATTCACCTTCCTGAACCACTGATCTCTTCTATTGTCCTTTATTGCTCTATCTTGTCACAGCCAGAGTTCTTAAAATAGTTATTTACATTCAGAAATTCCTGTTCCTAACATTCATTTGTTCCTTAGCTCTTTTTTTCCCCCCTCAACTGAATATGGTATTGCTAAAGTCACCATCATCCTGTGGTCACACCTCAATTTTGTTCATTTCTCAGCATTGACAATCTCAGCCTTTACTCTTTTGATATGTTTTTCCTTGGCCCATCCCTTTAATTTAACGGTTTGTGGATCTTCTTACTTTCTACTCTATTTTTTTTTCCTGAGTGATACTATACTCTTTAATGGTTGAGTAATTGATACCTATGTCTCTAGCTGTATGATTTCTTCTGAAATTGAAACACATATATCATTCACCACTGTAACTGAGCTCTTAACCTCTATTGCCCCCATTCTGAAACCTGCCCTCTGTCTTAATGGTTATTACCATCATTCCCTCCATTTTCCAAAGGACCTTTGCTGAGCCACCAGTTTTAGAATTCCACTTCTATCTGCTCCCAAAGCTCCCCATTACCATAGACCCTGTTAACCATACTTAAAATGATAGTTCACATATTTGTACCTATAATAGGTATGAATAAGTGTATTTATATTTACAATATAATATTGCCAGCTCTAAGATGTATGACAGTACTTAAAAAATATTCCTCAATAGAGGAATGACTGGATGGATGGATGATGGATGGATGGATGGATGATGGATGGGTAGATAGATAGATGAGAATGGGAGTATTTGTGTGTTTATGGAAAAGGGAATAGATCTGGAAGAAGAGCAAAATTTCCTCTGTAGCTGAGTGTGTGATCACCTTAAGTAACATGGAGAAGATGACCCTAAAAGGGAATATGGAAATTATATCTATATAGGAATTATAAGGGGATGACTTCCAAAATTAGAAAGGAGAGAGGGTAAAGGGGTCAAATATATGGTGACAGAAGAAGAATTGACTTTGGGTGGTGAACACAACGCACTGTACAGTTGATGTATTATAGAAATATGAACTTGAAACCTATATATTTTTTTTTAATTTATTTTATTGTTTATGACAGAAAGACAGAGACAGACAGAGCGAAGGGGGAGGGCCCAGAGCAGTCTTTATAGTGGTATGTCATTAGTTTTCTACATGGTTTCATTCCACACAGATGGCACAGGGCCATGCAGTGCAGGAACCAGGCTGGGGGCCTCTCACATGGGGAGCTTTCCCCAGCAAGAACTGAACTGGGGCCACACCCCAGTTCAGCATATGGGTCAGCATGGGCTGGGGTTGGGGCCATGGCTGGAACCGGGACCAGTGCCGGAACTAGGACCAGTGCCAAAACAAGGACCAGGGCTAGGACCGGGACCAAGACTCAATCCTCAGATCATGAGGCTGCAAAGTGAACACTCAACCCAGTGAGCCACCCTGGCTTCCCTGAAACCGGTAGAATTTTACTAATCAATGTCACACCTAAATTTAATTTGAAAAATTCTAGAAAATAACCCCTTCCTCCCCAAAAGGTTTGTAAATCCATAGGAAGATTCACAGTATTGAAAATAGCAATCAAGACAAATTTTTTTGTTTGTTTGTTTTTACTGACTCCGGGTGGTGAACACACAATACAATATATAGATGATGTATTATAGAAATGTATACTTAAAATCTACATAATTTTACTAATCAATGTCATACCAATATATTTAATAAAAATGAAAACCTTTGAATTGATCCTTATATGAACGTTTAAATTCAATTTTGGGAGATCTGAAAAGTAGAATCATTTAAAAAGAGTTTTAAAAGATAAAATAAGGTGGTAAAAAAAAGAAGAGAGGATGTCTCTTAGTTGATGTGGAGCTTTTCATATGCTTTATAATCACAGTAAATTTTGTGTTTCCCTTGTTCATCTAACACTCCTTTCATTTAACAGACATGTCACCTTGAAAATAGTTTCTAAGAAAGAAGCCTTTCATAAAAAAGATGGCTCTTTTCATTACTTAAAAGAGATACTATCCTATATGTTTTTTGAGAAGGTCTGCAGAATGCTTTTTTAGTTCCACTGAAACCTGAAATGTATAAGAGAACTGATTCTAAATTTTCCAGTTTCAGCAATTTAGTGCATTTATCAGGCAATTATATAAATAATTTTGATGTAAAATAGAATGTGAGATGTGGACGTTCTAGAGGTTTATAGTTCTAGAGTTCTCTTTTTTAAAAAGAGAAAAGAGCAATTATTTTAATTTCACTCTACCTATTAATAATATTAGAAACACACTAGTAGTGAAAACAGCAGTACTTCTGTTCTAATTTCATGTAATCCGTATCACCACCAAAGTTCTTTTGGATAAAACTCGTGCTTGGTTATTGATGGAGCTGGTATGTAAATCTGATCTGAAGGGAAACTTCTGTGTTGCCTATTGCTATGATCTGTGAACTAAACGAGAGTGTAATTAAACTCCTATTTAAATTGGTAATAAGTGAAGTCATCTGTTTCTCCATTTTTTCAGTCTGACATTTTGCTTAATATGACGGTTTGAAGAACCATCCATTTTGTCACAAATGGCTGTATTTGATCTTATTGCTGAATAGTATTCCATTGTGTAAATGTACAACAACTTCTTCAGAACTGAAAGTAACAAAGAAACAAAAACTCATGGACACAGTCAATAGTTAGTGGTTACTGGAGGGTAAGAGGTGAGAGGTATAGGGCAATAGGGAGGAGGCATCAAATACATGGTGATAAAAAGAGAACTGACTCTGGGTTGTGAGCATATAATGCAATACATAGAAGATGGAATGTAGAATTGTATACCCGGAACCTATGTAATATTTAGCAACCAATGTAACCTCAATAAATTTAACAATTAAAAAAATTAGACTAGTAAAAAATGATTCTATTCCTAACAGAGCTGAAAATAGTGTGTAAAGTTAAAGCAATGTCAGGGATGCTGGGATAGCTCAGTGGTTGAGCACTTGCCTCACAATCGCGAGGTCCATGGTGATATTCCCAGCCCCAGCCTGTGTAACCCCACATGCTGAATTGCTGCACAATTAATATCTGCTGGCATGACTTTGTGGCAAAGTGTCTGGACTCCCGTATAGGAGGCTTTGGTTCGGTTCTCATCTGGCATGGCTCTACTTCTACCTGTGTGGAATGAAACCATGTCACAACTAATGATATACAACTATGCTCTGGGCCCTCCCTCTTCTAATCTCTCTCTCTCCTTTTCTCAAATAATAAAATAAATCTTAAAAAATAAAGCGATGTCATAGAATGAAAATGCTATAGCAGCGTTAAACACATGATACCGTAGGAATAATATACAGCATGATTGAAAAAGGTCACCATCTAAGCTTTTTTTTTATCACTGAAGTATTCTAGAATCACAAATAATTTTATTTTATTATGTGTTATAATAGTATCACATTTATTTATTTATCTGTTTATAGATTTAATGGCCACACTGTATATCTATGTCTATTTATATCTATATCTGTGTATGTCTATATATCTAAATCTATATGTATACTATATAATGCATCTACAAATACATAGAAGCATGTGACATAGGGTTTGACACAAATTGAATTCAATAAATATTTTCTTCTGATTGTAGATAGTTTTGAAATTTAGTAGTAGTTCTCAAAAACTTGAGAAATGTTTTGCATAAGAGGATATGACAGAATTATGATGCCTACATGCTGTAGTCCAGGTGTCTCAGTGCTAAAATCTCTTGTGTATCTGTGGTGTCATAACTGGTTTGTACTCCTTTAGAAACCTTCACTGAACTCTTAGTGCAAAGGCCACTAGATGGGGCTTGTGTGCTTAGTACTTGGGTGCTTATGGTTAAGCAAAATGCACTCTTTTTAGTTTGTATTTTTTTAACTCAGAAATACTTCTTTTTAACTTACCCTGTTCTTTATTAACTATAACACTGTAAGCGATTCTCATTAGAAATATTTTTTATATTAGCAACTATGCAGCATAACTATTGTACTTGCAAACATGTAATATTTCTCAAAGCAAAGCAAACAAATCTCTATGCATCTAGGTGCATTTATCTCTTTAGAGGCTAAATGCAACATTCCCCTACCAATCTAGTAGTTCTTTTTTTTTTTTTTTGAACTGAACTGGGGGTCTTACCGCATTCGGGAAGCACACCCCAGTTCAGCATGTGGTTCTGCCTGGGCCGGAACCGGGATTTGATCCTCAGTCCTCTGGGCTTCAAAGCGAGCGCTTAACCTGCTGAGCCACCCCGGCTTTCCCATAGTAGTTCTTTTTAAGATTGTCTCAGTATATTGTAGAATCTCAGGTGTTGCACCTGGAAAGCACTAGTTCCTTCTTTTTAGGGCTTGGCACAGGCTTTACCATTCATTATTAAGTTTGCTCCTTAACTATTGCTAGTGTCTAATTTCCTATAAGAAATTAGTTCTCAAGTTTTAACCTGCATCAGCATCGCCTGGAGGGAGGGCTTGTTAAAATTCAGATTACTAGGCTACACTCTCAGAATTTCTGACTCAGTGAGTCTGTGGTGGGACCATTGATTGCATTTCCAATAGTGTCCACATCTTTGTGGATAAAATACGTACCATTCATGATCTGGCCCTATTTCAAGAAAGCTTTGTGTCATATTGCAACATTTGTATCTCCAGACATGAGACAAGAACATGGATCAAAAATAATGTTAATTCTTTTCATTGTGTTTATGCTTCGAACCAGTAGGCACCTAGCTTGCTCCCTTAGATAAGACTCAACTTCATCACCAACTCAGCGGGTACTGTTCTGTATCTTCTAACAACCAATACCTAATATGAGTTTTACCTAATACACCAAAACTATGGATTCTGATTTTCCTTTGTCTCATTGAATTTTGTCTCTCTGCATTTTTCCATTTTCCTCCAACTTGCTTCCTACCTATCCAAGGCCCCAACATCCAGTTCCCTCTTTTCCTTTCTCCTTCCAACCTCTCTCCCAAATGTCCAGACCTACATCACATCTGGTGAGCCACTCTCTTCACAATCTCATCTATTTATCCAGTTTTCAGCTCCCAGCTTACTGATTTCCCACATACAACCAGGCATGATGATGCATCCATTTTACCTTTACTGGAGACCTAGCTATGTTACTACTGCTTTGTATACTCTGTCTGTAAGTAGGTTAGTCAAGTCCTCATATATTGATTTCTAATTTATTCATCCCTTCATCATGTAACTATCAATGATTCCTAACACTGCCTCATCCAACCATTATGGCTACAGTGATAAAAAAAAAATTAGACATGACTTCGCATCTTTCCAGATCTCTATTGCTGGTTTAATTGCTCTGCCATTTTTAGATTGGGGAGAATTT